>JAYGXS010001908.1:0-11974 GCA_036362985.1 Ligula intestinalis | reverse complement strand
GCTTACCTCATGCTGGCGACCTTTGCCCTTCATGGAGGTGAATTAAATGTTGTGGTATTTCAAATGGGGGTATTCGCGAGGTTTACTAGACCACAGTAGGCCTCACGAGCCTCATTCTACCTTGCGGTAACTGAGCAACGATCTATGCACAGTGAGCCTTCAATTGTTCGTGACCACGTGGCTGGATTATCCCGGAAGGAAATTACATAGATTCTATTGTTTGCTTTTCTTGGTTCTAAGCACAGAAATTTGACGTTTTTGTCTACAGGAATTCTACGGTAAAAGTGCCACACATGATAACAGCACGCTTCCGTTGGTGCTAGATTTAGACAAACTCAGTTCTTTCTCTGAAAAAATTGTAGAAGGATTGTCTGAATTATTAGATGAAAGGCAGCCGAAGTGTATCCGACTGACCATGCTGACCAGCGAACCAAATCTCGTAAGTTAAGCAGCAAGCATAATTTTATTAAGGAAAGGAAGGCGAACGCATTTGAGTCCCCTATTGTTGGTAAGGAGATGGCTAGGAACAGTAGGGATTGGAAAAGCACGACTAATCGCTTAGCACAAGTAGCACAATATACAGGTGTACTACTCTGTCCCTTATATCAGCAGGTGTTTGGTAAAGAGGGTGCTTGATGAATGTCCACTTTGCTCTTAAACGTATTCACATGGGTGCCAAGGACAACCTTTTTGGGAAAAGAGTTGCTCGCTGTGTCTACTCCGTTAACGAAGAAAAATTTATGTGCATCGATCATTGCTTTGCCAGAGCGTAGTTTGAGTGAATGGCCACGCAAAGTGAATCTGGATAAAAAGACTTATTGAGGAAAAATAAAAAATCCAGCCCATTCATTATACAGGTTAGTTTCTGCCAGTACAAGCAAACATGCGAATCCCAGGATGTAATTGAGAAGTAGGAGGCCGCCGGTTGTCGGACGCCTTCTTGCACACTTGGAGTTGGAATCGCACACAGGCCGGAAGCAACCATAAGGCGTCTGATCATGAAACTGAAAGACCCACTGCCACGGCAAGAAACATCGGAATATGTCTACAGGATCGGGTGCAGTTGCGGGCAAAGCAAATACGTCGGAGAAATTGGCAGGCTTATCAAGACGCGAATTGCCGAACACGCGGTAGCAGTGAGGCAAAAGGATGCAAATCCTCGAGTTGTGGCTCATTCGACGAGACCTGGCCATACATTAAAATTTGATGAGGCCGAAATCCTCGCAAGAGATGACAATCGAGCGAGCCGACAATTACTTGAGCCATTGTTCACGGGCCCCCAATTCATCAACAAATGCAATGATTTACCCAATTCATATTCGGTGTTGAGACTAAATTTGACCAAAGCAAATCGCCAATCGTGGAACAGACGAGCCATCACATCATCTGATGCCAACACCGCAAGGCCAGATGGTCATGGCTAATGTGACGAATCAGAACACACCCAGGATATTTGTCGATTTTTTCTGGGCGTTTAAATTTTACGGCGGAACCCTGTGCACACGCAAACTGTTTCTGCTACTGTTCTGTGAGTGTATCTCTGAAGATGAATTCGCGATGGATATCGAAACGTCAGGCAAATAAAATAGTGTCCCAGCAATCGAGTTTTCTTCTACTTCTCAGGTTAGTATCTGTCGCTGATGCCTGTAAGAAAAAGGGAAATAGGTTGATGGTTTGCAGCCTGTTTTCATAGGGCAGAGTTTTCAGACCTTTGACAGTTGATGGTCTCCCCCACATGTAAAGCGAACCCTAGGGACGGCCAAACAAAGCTTCGATATATTTAAGAGGAGCTCCATAAAGTTGCAATGTAGATCAGGCTGACTTCGCCGGCTTTTTCCAGTTCAGCGTCGGTTTCAGTGACGAAATGATCCGAACCCCCAAGCCATTCTGACTACCAACTTGTTGCATTGGTGTGCTGTTTAACAAGTTAACCTTCGGACTGGAAGCTTAAAAACTGCCGATTTGAAGAATTTTGCATTTATTTATATTGAAGGGCATAGGCCAATGCATTGACCAGTCTTCAAATCTGCTCATGTTAACTTGCGGATGGTTTTCATCTACCGTACCTTGGCCAACGCTGCACAATTTTTGTCGTCAACGATCAAGCTGGTATCAGACTCAAGGTTTCAGACAGGGTCTTTGGTGAAAACAAGGGCTGACTTGGGACCTACAACTGCGCTCTGTGCGAGGCAACTAACGCAGGTACCCTCGAGGAGTGCTGCGCAATTTACGCAGGAGTCGTTGCTGAGGGATACCATGGTGAACCTTTTTGATGTCAATATACATACAATGCACCATTTTGCCTTCATAATGCGTTTTGGTCCATCGTTAAAAAATAATAGTATGAAGGGTTATTGATAAAGTACCTGATTGGCACCATCAAAACCTTTCAAGTGAGAAGAGCAGATTCTTGAGACAGGTGCTTCAACTTCAAAAGCGGTGTTGGGCTTCAAAAAAGGAAGCGATTCTGTTCGAGGATTTGCATTAACGCCTTCATAATGATATTTGGCATGGATTTAAAACTAATGTAAATAAGAGTTGCAGGCTTCACATTAGTCGCAGACGCTTGGCTTCCATCCTTGAATAGCGGAATGATTGTTGGGGACTTCCAATCACAGGGTAGGCACTCAGTAGCAAATTAAGACTGGAAAAGTAACACTAGCGGCTTGGACCTTTCAGAGTCTAGCTCATTCAACGGCTTGGCAGGGATTGCGTCAGGGTCTGCGGAGGTCAATTTTCAAGTTAAGTATTTCCGTCTGAATTAATTCTATGGTCAAGAACACTGTATCGCTTAAAGGCATCGCATCGTGCTCAGAAATTAGTGGAAGTCGGATATATGGTAACTGTTATGTCCTGAAAACAGAAGTCAATTTATAGGAAGGACGAAGGTTATGTAGGTAAAACAGAAAGCTGCCTATAGGCAGAATGCCATGTAGGCAAAAAAGAGGACTGTCTGTAGGCGGGGCGTGTGATGACGCCGGAGGCACAGTTCAGCGGACAAGTCATGCTGACCTCGCGGTGCACATGAATTTTATATTTTTATGGTTTGAGGTAAATGTAATAGGCCGAATGCTTCTCAGCCAGAATAAGGACATGGGTGAGCCCTCTAACCAGGAGAAAAGTCTGGGCAGTCATAACAAAGAAATCGATGAACACGTGTCCATGATCTTGACAAGCGCTTGAAGCGCGCATCGCGGTGTGACGTCCCGATACTACGGACGGGCATATGTAGCAGTCATAACTTGGGGACCCCGAGCCCCGCTTCACCCACTCTACAAATCTGCATATTTATTAACTTAATTGCCACATAAATGTAAAGGCTCGACGAGAATGAATCGAAAACCAACGCATGTTTGCTAATTCCAATTCTGAACTTTCAATGGACATTTTCGCAACGATTGTCAACATATTTACTTCGTAAGTTTGCATGATGAAAAGCCGAATACTTTTACTGTTGACTGCGATTTCCTATACAAAGTATCACGGAATATTTTTGAATGTTGGTTGTGTTCAATGGTCTTAGGGGCGTTTGCCTTAGAGAGTCAGATGAATCTAAACTCCCAATTAGTCACATATAATTAGGAATAAATGGAAGCAACGTATGAAACTTTTAACGTCAAATTGCTACTCACTTAGCTTCTATTCTGTTCACCTTCAAACTGGACAAGTAACTGACCCAACGTCGTTTCTTCAACTATTTAAGATAAAAGTGATATTTCTGGGCAGTCTGCCTCCCACAATAGCTTTCAATCAGCATATATCTATGCAAATTTCATTTCATGATTGAAGCAGTTTTGAAATAATCATCGATGTGGATTTCTTTCTCCACAAGCACACTACTGGTTTCGTCCTTTGTCAAACACGCTTTTATTCGTACTCAATCGTTATTTCAATTTAAGGTGAATATTCGCTGTCTTCTATGTTTTAAACACAACCTGGATTACGCATTTATAAGTTTTGTTATACTTCGAATAAGGGCAAGATTATAGTGTGCTTTGGGTAAAATGGTACATGCATAAGATTAAGGATTTATAATCTCATTTTCACGAAGGATTCATCTTATATAGAGGAAGTGCATGCAAGTGCTCCGCTCGGTAAGAGTGACCATATGACGCTAATGTGGGATTACTCACTCCATACTCAACGGCTGAGGAAAACGGAGGACCAGCCAAACATATGGAAGGCAGATCTCAATTCAATGAAGAATGCGCTATCGTCCGTGAATTGGGACTGCCTGTTCAAGGGGGATCCGGAGAAGGATTTGAGATCACTCAAGAGGGTTGCATTAGATCTGATTAAGCGCTTTTGTCCGGTGAAGGTACACAAGACGACTTGTCGTCCTGCCTGGTTGACGAGAGACCTTAACAGGCAACTGAAGAAGAAGAATAGGAAATGGAAGTTATTCAGGAAAACTGGGTCGCCAGTACACCTCGAGGAATTCGGACGCCAAAGAAATGTAGTAAAAAAAATCAATACGCCAGGCCAGGAAAAAACTATGAATCAAGAATCCTCCAACAGGCCGAAGAAAAGCCCAAAATTCTATTCCGCTATAGTAACAGTAGATTAAAAAACAAGGATCCTGTCGCAATACCTAAGAATGATGATGGCGTAGAAGTTTTTGAGAATGACGAGAAAGCCGAGTACTGTAGACGATTCTTTGCCTCGGTATCCACTAGGGAATCCGAGCTTCATTTTGATAATGCCAACAGTGCTGGTTTAAACGCCGGTCCAGCACTTCATTCTCTACTATTTCCAACATCTGTAGTTGAGAGGGAGCTGCAGACCCTCAAAGAAGCAAAGTCATCCGGTCCAGACAATATACCAGCCAAGTTCTTAAAAGAATTGGCAAGCGAACTCTCAGTGCCCTTAGCACATATTTTTTGTTGTTCATTTGAACTAGGAAAACTGCCATCTGAATGGAAAATGGCAAATATTTACCCGATATACAAGGGCGTAGCCCGAACGAAGGTCAACAATTAGCGGCCCGTCAGCCTAACTTGCATTTGTTGTAAGGTGATGGAAACGATAGTGAAGAAGACGACAATGGAGTTCTTGGAGGAAAACAACCTACTGTCAGGGCTCCAACACGGTTTCAGAAAGAACCATTATTGCCTTTGCAGCCTTCTACTCTCCACTGAGCAGTGGAATCGCGCACTAGATGAAGATGGTAAGGTTGACGTCATCTATACGGACTTCAAGAAGGCATTCAATAGCGTCCCACATAAGCGTCTAATGTATAAATTGTCAGAAATTGGCATAAGAGGAAACCTGCTGGCATGGATCACAGATTTTCTCACAGGGCGATCGCAAACTGTGTGCATCGGTGACTCAAAGTCAAACCCTACATCTGTTCTGAGTGGCGTCCCCCAAGGCTCAGTCTTAGGGCCCCTGCTCTTCCTTATCTATATCAACGACTGCGTCAACGACCTGGGTTGCAGCGCTATCATGTTTGCCGACGACGTCAAACTCTGGAGAGCCATCAGGTCTGACGCCGATAGGAAAGCGCTTCAAGAGAGTCTCAATCGACTAAGATGCTGGTCTGCTCGTTAGCTTTTAAACTTCAACATTAGTGTGTGTTTTTAAGACTCCGTACTAGAAGGACTGATGAGGAGAACGATTCCTTCTAATACCTCCTCGATGGGCACCCGCTTTCAAATGTGAACGAACAAAAGGATCTCGGTGTTCTAATAAATTCCACACTCAAACTATCTGCTCAGTGTGTAAAGGCAGCTAAACGCGCGACACAGGTGCTGTTTGCGATTAGCCGGGGATTCGTCAACATTGACAAGGAGCTCTTCTGGAAAACCTCCGGAGCGTTTGTTCGGTCCCACTTGGAGTATGCTGTCCAGGCCTGGCGTCCGTGGTTCAAGAAGGATTACCTGCACCTGGAACGAGTGCAGGCGAGGGCTACGAAGATGATCAAGAATCTTGGTCATCTGCCTTATAAAGACAGACTGACCGAACTTGATCTTTTCCCTTTCAATTATAGGCAACTCCGCGGGGACAACATACAAACCTACCGTATTGTAAGAGGCCAAGACTGCGCCCTTGAATTTGATTATTTCTTCGAATTGGCTTGGAATGACCATCTGCGAGTTAATCCTTTTAATTTACAGAGGAAACCGGCCCGTATCGACGTTCGACGAAACACCTTCTCTCAGAGGGTCATTGGAGCGTGGAACGGACTCCCTGAAGATGTGGTCCTCTCAGGTACTGTTGAAATTTTTAAACACAAACTTGCTTCTCATTTGCTGAGAAACTGTGGCAGATATAATGAACAAAGTGTCAGTAGCAGCACCTTGCAAATGGCTCACACTTATCGCTAATGTTAAGCCTACATTTGTACATTTGTATTATGTACTATTGTCACGGTGGACTTATTATGCGATTTTGGTTATGAATAGGGAGCTCAAGGGTGAAAGCCTTCTTCCCTTAATAAAGTGACTTATCTTGAATGATTGTAAAAACATACGATGTATTTGTTTTTCTGAATTACAGTATATCTACAATTGATTCTCAAGGTCTCGCATTCTTGAATGTATGTAGCAGATTTTGCATTCATTGAGTTATTAAACTTTTAGCGCTGCAGAACCAGAAGTAGCCTCAGAGCCAAACATTCTTTTCTATTCAATGACCGTGGCTGCATTCATTTTATAGGTAAAATATAATTAAGTTATTGTTTGATGTTACAATCGACAGCTGCTCTCTCTAGCTAGGTACAACAAAACAAAGTAGGTCGTTATTTAATTCTATTTATCCACTGAATTATATAAAATACGTAGATATATATAGAGCCAGACTGAGATTTTGCCATTTTCTATAATTCTTTTTCGTTGGCTCACAATATGCTTGCTAGTAAATCCCTGAATAATCTTTAATATGCTAGCGTTGACTACTTCATGACAAAACGTAAGAGGTAATTTTAAATAAAAATTTTCATAATTTTTGGTTTTGATGGAGTTTTATTCTTTCCTAAGACAATTCGCCATGTATTTCAAGACTGCCCTATGTTCGCTACTGTCTTTGTGGATATCGGGCATGAACAGCAACAGTCACCCACGAAAAAATGCGTATGTCGCCAATTTAACTGGCATTCCTGGCCAGGGCTATCTACTAGCTTGCGAACTCGGGTCAAATCGTCAGAGGGTATGCAGTTATGAAGTAGAAATTATTTCTTGCTGTATTGTTTCAAGATGTTGGCATCATATTTGAAATAAAATGTATGCGAGCTGTTGTTCATGCTACGACAATAATTAACACAAATATATTTCTTTATTAACACACTTCTTATCTGCATACAAAGCTATATTTTTTGGTAATTGACAAACCAAGAATCATTTTTTCCAAAAAATAGTAACTTTAGTTAGTGCGCTTGAAATAATTATTCATTTATCAATGTCGGATAGCGCATATAAAGCGTTCAGCGGCAGTTGCCTTCGAGCAAGTTTCTTCAGAACGTATAAATGCATTTGAAAAAAGTTTGCAAAAAGATCATTACAAACAGGTATGCGTGCTGATGTCTACGTACAGCCAGCTCTCTGTTCATTCTCTGAAAAACCAACGCTCTGCGAACACAGAAATCTAAATACAATATTTTAAAGAGATGCTTAAAACATAAGGTAGCGAAATACAGAACGTTCATATGAAAATAAATATATTTCGCAAGAAAAGATGTGCATTAAATTTTATTTAATTTAAATGTTCCAAGAACGGCTTCGCGTGCACAAACAAGTTTAATTTATCTAAGTACGGTGGAAACCATTGATTCATTTTTTGGAGTTTTCTACCTGATGCGAAAAAAACTTCAGAAAAACAAATGACAGTAAACATGAAATTCACAGAATAGAGTTCACAGTTTGGAAGTAAAATAAACTTGATATTTTACCCTTACTTATACCGTCCACCAGACTTAGTTCTACATTCTAGAAGCAAATCTGTTATCGCAAAAATAACAGAATTATTAGACGTGCACATATTGATTAAGATAATTTATTTCCAAGTGGGCCCGATTAGAAGGTAGATTTAATTGGTTCCTCTGACGGGTCTTTTAATGTCGTAAATGCTTTACTGCTATATATTTGAATTTGTCTGTGCCTTACATGAGTGAAGTGATTTCGAAGTGACATAATTCCCAATATTTTGTCCAGTTTCAATTTTCTTTTTATTTTAAAAATGCCACGACAGCTATACTCAACCTAAGGTGTTATAACTCTTTAGACTTGAAGCAACGGCCTGCTGGTTAGTAGGCCAGAATCACAACAATTGAACTAAGGACTGGTAGAACTGTTATATTACCTACGATGCTTGCAAGGTTTAAAAGGAACGACAGAACGAGCATGGCTCGTAACAGCTACCGATGAATGCCTCAGTCTTAAGCCTGAAGAACGATTAATGAGGATAAATAATTCCGAAACGCATCTTCAAGTCCCTTTGCATTCGTCATTTATCTTAACATGCTAATATATTATTACTTTGCGGTTACCTGACTTAAATAAATGCAGCAGCAGTGCACAAGAACATTTTTCCCCTACTTGAAAAACCCTTGAATATGACAGTTAATTTAAAAACAATTTTTTGCAGCCATTAAGGAGTCTGGTATTCCCTGCCCCTTTTGTGGTCTTTTTAAATAAAAATTGCAAAGGATAGTAAGTCCTTCTTCATAAAATCCATGCAAGATGTTAAGTAAATGACACGGTGAATTCGGTGAATTACGCACGATTCTACTTCGGATGAAGTCAACCCTCAGGCGAACGAAGTGTCCGCACGTTAATGTGATGGAATAGTAATAATTTTTCGGTTAGGTGGGTTATTGTAGCTTCTGATGATCTCAGTGTCGTCAAACACAATTCTTCATATGATTGACCGCCAATTGCTCGGAAATACGAAATTCTTCGGCACTAAAAATACGTTTTTTTGTATTCTGGTTCATGCCATCAAGCCCATGAGGACGCCTTTTCCCTCGGGCTCTTTTTTGATTTATAATTGATATTTTGAACTGAATACATTTGAAATCTCAGTTCATAGAGTTTAAGTTGTATTTCAGACATAGTAGAAATTAGTTAGCTCAACTCCAATACAGCTGTGAACTGTGTATTTTGAAGCCAGAGGTCAAACATTCACCATCGATGCTGACAAACTCAACAAAAACTTCATGATCAAAAGGTTTATGGTTACTGTAAATCATCAAAATGAGCTCTCAGTACCAAGGATCTGGTGAAAGAAGCTTTTCCAAAATGAAAATTATTCATTTAGAAAAGTAAAGTGCACTGCAACCCAACTTCCCGAGGTCAAATTTACCTCACTTTACATAAATTTATAGAAGTTCGCTATCTTAACTCCGATACAGCTATGAGTTGTGTATTTTGAATCCATGGAAAAGGCATCCGTATTTTACGCTAAACCTAAGGCGGCCTTTCTGGCAACCGGCAAAATCACCAGGACAATAAGGTATCAAAGTGAGTTATTAGAAGCAAGGATGTGGTAAAGGAATTATATTTGAAATAAAATTGATTCATTTCGAAAAGTCCAGCGCGTTGCAGCTGGGTTATCGCAGGTCAACTTCATTTTAGGTGCACCTCCTTTTGGACAGTGGAAGCTCAAACATCGTGGTGGCTGGAAGTGCTCGGTCAGGGAATTGGCCGTGGTACAATGCCAGCCAGTCAAAGACCTCACACAACACAGCCACACATATGAGTATCCAATACACCAATGGGAACGTAAGTGGAGACCTCTACGATGATATCCTTGGCCTCCCTGGTCTAACCGACATAAATGGTGAGTCTTTCAAAGCATTCTGCTATTAAATGGTACCTGTGCTGCAAGTATGATCAGTATCTCCTTAGCCTATAGTTCTTACTGTCTGATGACAACTTGTGAATATAACGCGGTACTGTCACAATAGATGATATATTTCCGTCCACATATTCATAATAAAGTTTTATCTTATCCAATGATCCCCTGAATACGCTGATCTACAGAGACTTAAAAGCTGAAAAGGACTTTTGAGCCTCTAACGCATAATTTGGCCTTAAAGGAACAGCGGATAGTCTACCGTAAAAATAGAAGACATTAAAAATGGCCTATAAATAGCCCCGAGGAAAAAAATAACTTTAAGGAACACAAAAACTGTCAAGAAATTAGTACACTTTGAGTACGCTGGATCCTGTTGAAGAAATTAAACTGCCCTTGGTGAACGACCACAGTCTCGTTGGCAGCCACACAAACAGCAGGCAGAAAGGATTGCCAAAAAGACAAGGCACACTAGAACAGTAGTTTCCGTAACATAAGCAATCATCAGCCAGTACTACCAAACCGCAAGTGTTGCATTACCCGAAAGTCTAATATTCGCAATTTGAGCAGACGTCTTAGGTTTTAATAATTGAATCAGGAACTCGTTGGTTTACCGGAATAAATCGGTAGCTTAAAAATTCGTGTTGGCAAACAGCTGCTTCCGGTCATTCACTTCAGGTCGTCACAGTGACATGAAAAAAAGGGCGACTAAAACAGGCAGTTCGGTACAGTGCTAATATAGTTCTTGAGGTAGGGGGGGAGGGGGGTAATTAGTCATCTCGTGGTTCCCTCGTCTCCTGCGGGCCGGACTCAGCATGCTGTGGACGTTGGGTTGTCACGCGTGTGGAACGGAGGAGGGACGTTCCCACGATCGACGTCATGCGCGCAGCGGGGTCTCTGTGATTGTGAGCAGCATAGTCGCACTGCATGTTCTCTGCGGCTGTAGGTAGTATTGTTTCGGGCTGCGTAACTTCTGACGTCGTGAGTTCTGACGTAGCGGCTTCTGGCGGTGCGGGATCCTTGTATGCGGTCGGCCACGGGAGGGAGACGGCATGTACCAGCGTCTTTTGACAGCAGAGAGCGGGTTTTGCTAAACAAATTGCCACTGCCTCAGCTGTGGCTAGCACCCGTTTATGCAGGCCTTTAGAGTAGAGCGTGGGTGCCTGGTATATGACCTGAAAGCCCTCTCTCGCGTCAACTTGGTGATTTGTATCGAGCAGGTGTGCGAGGATTGAGCTTGAGATCGATCGATTTTCCCTTTTCCTAACCAGGCTGGTATGTGTTCGCGTATTCTCTTCTCCAGACGTTTCGTTGTTTGGCCGATATATCCCGCCCCACAGGAGCAGGTGAAGGAATAAATGCACATGGAAATGGCCTGTAGCGGTAGTCTGTCTTTACCCCCCATCCGCAGAAAGAGAGAGTTTGTGGAGAATGCGCGTAAATTAGCCAACGGAAAAGCACTCGTGACTGCTGTCCTTAGACGTCGTCTTACTAGTTCGCTTGCTGCGTCTCCCAGGAAAGGCAGTCTTATGAAAAGGTCTTTCTTTTCTACTGTTTCTACGGCAGGCTTTGCGACACGCTCCTTAATATTATGAAGGATGAACCTTCCTGGATAACCATTTTCACGGAGTGTGTTCTGTAGATGCTGCAGTTCTTTTTCAACTACTTCAGGAGAGCAGATGCGTCGTGTTCTGGCTGCCAATCCCTGGACTAAGTTTCTTTTAAGATGAAGGGGAACAAAACTGTTGAAATTAATGTATTGCACCGTCCAGGCTTTCTTTCTGTTTACTCGGAGTTGTATTGAACCGCCTTTATTTCTGCGCAGGAGGACGTCTTGTAAGGCGATTTCGTTGTTCACCTCCGTTTCCACAGTGAACTTTAGTGCTGCGTAGGCCGTATTGAACGTATGAACTACGCCATCTATATCGGTAGTCTGCTTCGTCAGGCAAAATATCATCCACGTAACGACCATAGAATTCAAAGTTCTTGATAGTGTCTTTGAGGTTCGATTTGTCAACTTTGCCCAGGAAGACATTCGCGAGGAATGGTCCAAGGGGTGAGCCCATGGCCACACCATCTATTTGCCTGTACAACTGGCCATTGCAGAGAAACTGTACGTTTTGCGTGCAGCACGTCAATAGTTCATTCAGCGTCTCTACTGGCATCCCTATCTGGTGGTTTGTCT
>JAYGXS010001907.1:0-11980 GCA_036362985.1 Ligula intestinalis | reverse complement strand
CTTCTCTGCTGGCTATTCTCAACTTCAGGTACGATAATGTTGTCCTTTTTAAGGAGGAAGCGAAGAGATTTCTTCAATTCCTCCATCTCCATTTTCAGATCATGGAGCTCCTTATCGTGGTCTGCAAATTTGTGCAGAAGCGTAAGACAGGATGTGCAAGCCTCATCTTTATAAATTGCACCTCTTAAACTTCTGAGACTTTTCGTCCGTTTGCCGGGAGGACTTTTCAGTAAACTTCGAGACCGCTCTTTTGTAGTTGATAATCTAATTTGATCCTCACTACTGTACTCTTCTATAGCCCCATCGTCTAGCCGTTCTACTTCCACCCGAGGCGTCCGCGGTTGGATTCCTGGCCCCGTTGACAGTTTAGTAGAATTATCGAAGGTAATATTTGTTACTTCCATTTGCAAACGAAACGACTAAATTCAAAATGCGACTATGACGTAGTGTGTTGACTGGTATTCAAAATAACGAAAATCTTCTGCTGGTGTGTAAAGTATTGCAAATATTTCTAGCAGACTGAGTAAACAATACGCTTAATTACTTAGAAGCACTTTCAAATGTGTATAAACAATATGCAGGATATTCAGGAACGACTCAGCCGTTTGTAGATCTTCGAGGTCCTGAATAACTGCTGATCTTGTCACTGGTGGTTTTTTCAGGCTGTTTTCACTTGCTTTGGTTGTAGGCTGCAAATCCAGTTCAATGACGTGAAGAACAAATTCCAATTTGATTCCGTTTTCACAAACCAAACAGTCCTAACCCTAGAGAAGCAGAAGGGGAGGACAGTCGGAAGGTGAGTACTACTCGTATAAACTGCATAGTCATAAAAGGCATGACAGAAGGTACTTCCGATACCCCGAAATCAAGATTAGAAGAGGACAGGAAGTTATTTAAAGAATATCTGAAATTCCTCCTAAAGGGTGAGGAAAAAGTCGAAGTTCTAAAGGCATTCCGAATGGGCCGTATAACAGACGCAAAAGATGAACAACGCCAACCAAGACCGTTGAAGGTTGTTCTCAAGAGTGAGGCTGAGGTCCAGCTATTGTTAAGCAGGAAACCAGTACTTAGATACTCACACCCGACGGTTTTTTTTCAGCGGGATTTTTCCCCCGCGGAGCGGGAGAAATGGAGATTGCTAAAAGAAGAACTCCACAGGAGATGCGAACTCGGCGAGAGCAATCTTCGAATTCTGAACGGGGAGATCGTCCATGTCCCGAGGTCACTCCTCTGGAGAAAGCCGATAACACTAACAGCCTAGTCGGGATAGAAAACAGTCCATCTCCATCAGCACCGACAGCCCCCTGCATGCAATCTCACGCAAGAGGCAACCGCCTGCATAAAGTGGTGAATAAGTCTAAATTGAGCTTTCTTTACACTAATGCCCAAAGTCTTCCCTCAAAAATTGATGAACTCAAGGCAGTACTTTCGGAGCGGAAACCTGATGTAGTTGCCATAACGGAAACATGGCTAAAAGCAGAAATTGCAGATTCGGAGATTTCGATTCCAGCATACCAGCTTTTCCGCAAAGACCGCCAAAACCGACAAGGAGGTGGGGTTGTCGTGTATGTCAGAACTGAAATCTCTGTTGTAGAAAGAGAACACACTCTAGCCCTGGAGTATGAGTCCATCTGGTTAAAGATCAAGAAGGGGAATTCACAGAACCTTGAATTCCTGGCCGTTTACCGGCCACCAAACATTCTGAGTGGAGCCAATGACTCACTCCTTGGTCTGGTGAAGGAAGCTGCTAGCCACCAGGAGGTTCTCATCGTTGGTGACTTCAACGCCCCTGCAATTGAATGGAACAACCTGACAGTTGAGGCGGCGTCAACTTCCTTTAGTTCCAAATTAATGGATCTCACGCTTGACCTGTCTCTAGTTCAGAACGTTAAGGGCATAACCAGATTTCGAGAAAACCAGCGGGCAACCTGTTTGGATCTCATTTTTACGAAGGATTCGTCCTACATAGATGAAGTTCATTCAAGTGCTCCGCTCGGTAAGAGTGATCATACGACGCTAATGTGGGATTACTCTCTCCATACGCAACGGCTGAGGAAAACGGAGGACCAGCCAAACATATGGAAGGCAGATTTTAATTCAATGAAGAATGCACTATCGACCGTGAATTGGGACTGCCTACTCAAAGGGGATCCGGAGGAAGATTGGAGATCACTCAAGAGGGTTGCATTAGATCTGCTGAAGCGCTTTTGCCCGGTCAAGGTACACAAGACGACTAGTCGTCCTGCCTGGTTGACGAGAGACCTTAACAGGCAACTGAAGAAGAAGAATAGGAAATGGAAGTTATTCAGGAAAACTGGGTCGCCAGTACACCTCGAGGAATTCCGACGCCAAAGAAATGCAGTAAAAAAATCAATTCGCCAGGCCAGGAAAAACTATGAATCAAGAATCCTCCAACAGGCCGAAGAAAAGCCCAAAATTCTATTCCGCTATATTAACAGTAGATTAAAAAACAAGGATCCTGTCGCAGTACTTAAGAATGATGATGGCGGAGAAGTCGTTGAGAATGACGAGAAAGCCGAGTACTGTAGCCGGTTCTTTGCCTCGGTATTCACTAGGGAAACCGAGCTTCAATTTGATAATGCCAACAGTGCTGTTGCAAAAGCCGGTCCGGCACTTCATTCTCTACTATTTCCAGCATCTGTAGTTGAGAGGGAGCTGCAGAGCCTCAAAGAAGCAAAGTCATCCGGTCCAGACAATATACCAGCCAAGTTCTTGAAAGAATTGGCAAGCGAACTCTCAGAGCCCCTAGCACATATCTTTCGTTCTTCATTTGAACTAGGAAAACTGCCATCTGAATGGAAAATGGCAAATATTTACCCGATATACAAGGGCGGAGCCCGAACGAAGGTCAACAATTACCGGCCCGTCAGCCTAACTTGTATTTGCTGTAAGGTGATGGAAACGATAATTAAGAAGACGACAATGGAGTTCTTGGAGGAGAACAATCTACTGTCAGGGCTCCAACACGGCTTCAGAAAGAACCATTCTTGCCTTTCCAGCCTTCTTCTCTCCACTGAGCAGTGGACTCGCGCACTAGATGAAGATGGTAAGGTTGACGTCATCTATACGGACTTCAAGAAGGCATTCGACAGCGTCCCACATAAGCGTCTAATGCATAAATTGTCAGAAATTGGCATAAGAGGGAACCTGCTGGCATGGATCACAGATTTTCTCACAGGGCGATCGCAAACTGTGTGCATCGGTGACTCAAAGTCAAGCCCTACATATGTTCTGAGTGGCGTCCCCCAAGGCTCTGTCTTAGGGCCACTGCTCTTCCTTATCTATATCAACGACTGTGTCAACGACCTGGGTTGCAGTGCTATCATGTTTGCCGACGACGTCAAACTCTGGAGAGCCATCAGGTCTGATGCCGATAGGAAAGCGCTTCAAGAGAGTCTCAATCGACTTAGCTGCTGGTCTGCTCGTTGGCTTTTAAACTTCAACATTAGTAAGTGTGTGGTTTTAAGACTCCGTACTAGAAGGACTGATGAGGAGAACGATTCCTTCCAATACCTCCTCGATGGGCACCCGCTTTCAAATGTGAACGAACAAAAGGATCTCGGTGTTCTGATAAATTCCTCACTCAAACCATCTACTCAGTGTGTAAAGGCAGCTAAACGCGCGACACAGGTGCTGTTTGCGATAAGGCGGGGATTCGTCAACATTGACAAGGAGCTCTTCAGGAAAACCTACGGAGCGTTTGTTCGGTCCCACTTGGAGTATGCTGTCCAGGCCTGGCGTCCGTGGTTCAAGAAGGATTATCTGCACCTGGAAAGAGTGCAGGCGAGGGCTACGAAGATGGTCAAGAATCTTGGTCATCTGCCTTATGAAGACAGACTGACCGAACTTGATCTTTTCCCTCTCAATTATAGGCAACTCCGCGGGGACCTCATACAAACCTACCGAATTGTTAGAGGCCGAGACTGTGCCCTAGAATTTGATGATTTCTTCGAATTGGCTCGGACTGACCATCTGCGAGGTCATCCTTTTAAACTACAGAGGAAACCGGCCCGTATCGACGTTCGACGAAACGCCTTCTCTCAGAGGGTCATTGGAGCGTGGAACGGACTCCCGGAAGATGTGGTCCTCTCAGATACTGTTGACATTTTTAAACACAAACTTGATTCTCATTTGCTGAGAAACTGTGGCAGATATAATGAACAAAGTGTCAGTAGCAGCACCTTGCAACTGGCTCACACTTATCGCTGATGTTAAGCCTACATTTGTACATTTTTATTATGTACTATTGTTACGGTGGACCTATTATGCGATTTTGGTTATGAATAGGGAGGTCAAGGGCGAAAGCCTTCTTCCCTTAATAAAGTGACTTAAAGTGACTTATAATAGAGTTGCAGAAACGGAGAACCAATGGGGGTAAAATCTCAAAATAAGAGAGGTACAAACATTTCAAGTCAAAAGGACATCTCTCTGGTCGAAGCCTGTAACAATGACGGCCTAGCTGTCCCGCCACCGAAACCTAATACATGCCCTCTTAAATTGGTCGTTGTAAATGCCAGTTCACTGCTTAATAAAATGCCTATGCTCCAGACTCTGGTTTTCGTCAACCATCCAGACATTGTTATGCTAACTGTGTAACTGACTCTGAACTCTCTGTTCTAGGCTATGCATGCGTTCGAAACGATCGAAACAATGGCAATGGCGGAGGAAACTGCATCTTTATTAAGCAGCTAATTGCATTTCTCCAGTTATATTATCCACAATTCACGGCGGTGGAGGAGAGCTGCTGGCTACGAGTTGTTGGCTGTGTTTATCGCCCACCTAATGCCAATGTGCAGTACGATCTTTGTCTCTCGCAGGCATTTCATGCCGCAACTGACTTGAATCTTAAGTATTGCTTGATTGCAGGCGATTTTAACCTTCCTGACGTGCAATCGTTTTCACCATGCGGTCCTTCAAAGTTTGAGAACTTACTTGAGGCAATAGATATCGCCATGTGGGATCAGGTAGTCGATTTTCCCACTCGAGGAGCAAACATACTCGACCTAATTTTTTGTAGGGGATGCAAACCACTTTAAGTGTCATCCTTAGACGCACTTGGGAGTTCAGACCATCTCACAGTTGTTAGTGAACTAGAACTGGAGGCGGATTAAACATCGTTGCAAAAGTATAGTTTTTATCAGGACTTCTGATCAGCAAACACGGCGGACCTACTGGCACATCTAAACGCTCTCGACTGGTCTAAATTTTTCCAATATTGAGATGTAAATGTTTGTACCGATGCACGTAGAAAGTGCTGGATCCACTTATCCTCCACTTTGTCCCCCGTAAGAAAGTAAAACATGTCAAGGATGAAGTGTGCCTTCCTCTGTCTTTCCTTCGTAGGCTGCGTAAAGCCTCTCATCGTTTGTATCGGCAGAACGACACTTCCGTTCTGCCCTTGATCACACTGATCTTTGAGCAGGCTAAGAAGCTCTCCGAAGAAAAGCAGATAGCCGATGAGGCCCACTTCGCTGAAAATCCTTCGTTAAATTTTGCGAAACTCTTTTCGCGTACAGTAAAAGCGCAGAGGAAAACGCAACACCCCATTCTTCAAGATGCTTAAGGAAACCCCATAGGTGACGCTAAGTTGACCGCCGATAGCTTCAATGCCTTCCTATCCAAAAAGTTTAGTGAAAGCTCGTTCGCTGCAACTCCGGCTATCCAGGCTTGGACAAGTGCCATACTCGAAATCATAAGTCTTATCCTCTGGGACGCGACTGTAGCCATTCGTCGTTATCGTCAATCCTATAGTCCAGGACCAGATGGCGTCCCAGTTAGCCTTCTAAAAGCTGAAGCGAATGATATTTTTCCGTCTATTTTTTGTAAGGTATTTAATCTTGCTCTTGAGAGCGAAACCTTTCCTTGGTTTTTGAAGGAATCGCACATTATGCCTATTCGCAAGCATGGCCGATCGACGTCATTCGACAACTTTAGGCCAATAAATACATTTCCCGCAGCCTCGAAGAATTGGAGACCTTGATGAAAGAAAAGATTATGCGTCACTTGACAGAGAACAACCGGCTCAATAGAGCTCAACATGGCTTTATCGAGAAACGATCTTGTGACACCTGCCAGTCTCTTTCTTTGATTATGAACTGCAATCTAGAGACAGCGGTTTTGCCATTTATAGCGTCTATTTTGATTTTACTAAGGCCTTTGATCGGGTCGATCATAAACTCCTCCTTTTGAAACTGGCCTCCTTCGGCAAAAGTAGCAAGCCTCTTAACTCCATATCTTCCTATTTGGATGCCCGTACACAACGAGTTTAAATTTCCAATGTTATCTCCAACCCCACGCATGTGAGGGGTGGAGTTATACAGGGTAGTGTACTGGGTCCGCTCCTATTTTGCCTGTTTGTCAATGATGTTTCAGATTGTTTTCAGTATGGCAGACCCTTCATGTACGCTGATGATTTAAAAGTCGCTTATCGATATAAACCGGCAGATCGCAACATCATGCTCGAGCTGATAAAAAAAGGATCTTCAGGCCTTCGCCCAGTGGTGTTGCACATGGCGCCTCACTGTTGTATGGCGCAAATGTTCCCTTATGGTTGTTGCCGACGATCATCAACCGGAATTAAGCATTGACGGCCACGAACTAAATGTCCCATGAGTTATCAAGGATTTGGGCATATCCTACTCTAATAGTCTCAATTTGTCAGAGCACTGTGCCCTGATAGTCTCGAAAGCACGCCGTACCACCGAATTTATCCTTAGAAATTTTAAGACTATCAAGTTTAGAACAAGCCTTTATAATATGTACGTGAGACCTAGTCTTGAATACTGCTCGCGCCTGTTCAGTCTTCTGCGCACTAGTGAGCGGAAGAAAATAGAATCGGTGCAGCACTTCTTCACTAGAAGAGTTTTTACTACAGAACACCGTAACTTAGCCTACCAACAAAGGTACGAACTTATAAAGCTAGATCCCCTGTGGCTTCGTAGATTGCAGATGGGTCTATTTTTACTGTTTAAACTTTTGAATGGTCAAACCTTTAATCCTCTCAGTACAATAAGGCAGCTTGAGCACTCTCGACGCGCTAGTCATCGAAACGTATTTTTATTTCTTCCTATGGCCCGCACAGTTAAGTATCGGCAATTCTTTTCAGTAAACGCCATATCAATCTGTAATAAGCCTTCCAAAAGAATTAAAACCTACCAAAGCTACCCTATGTTAAAGTGAACTACTACTAGTTTCTACATTCAGGACAACTTTCACGAATTTTGGGTGCTGACTCGGTGAAATTCTCTTTCACTCTGATGGCTTCATGCTGAAGATTATGCTGCTGAAGATAATGCTGCTGAAGCTAATAGCGCTCAACTTTTGCCGACAGCCATTGAAGGAAGACTTAGAACACTGTGTCCTTGTGCCAACCCTCTTCGTCTCGAACTAATGTCCTTAAACGATATGCAACATTTCTCCTGCTGATGTGTCAACTCAGCTTAAAACTGTATAGATATTCCGTTTGTATCATACCTTTGAATTCAGATTTTTTTCACTTGATAAAACTCGCTATCTTGCCCAGTATTGACAAAACACAAAACCTGAAACAAAACCAATACTGGCTGCAACATCAAAGGCACCCAAGAGGTGCGTTACCAAATCTTTACAATTGCCTGTAAACTGGCATAATAAACATATTATTATATAGGTTACCACTGTAGCACTCAAAAATGCCGACAGAGCTGAAGTAAACTGACCAGGTATATTAATATAGAGGTTGTGTGTTTCCTTCCATGAATTTACGAACGTTTTACAATCGACATCCAGAGTAAATCTCTGGTACAAAGAGCTGGAAATGTTTACTTGCATCGGCCCGGAAAATACTAACTGGATATAAGATGGGCCTGGCCAATGAAGTTGTTAAGTTCACGATGTCCGAACTGCAGAAGATTATTTATACCGGGTATATATATGTATATTTAAGGGAAAACGGAAAGAAAAGCCCTTGAAGACCCTATAAATGTAACGCAAACAAGGTTGTTCTTTCAGATAAAATGCAGTCGGAGGGAGCACATATGATAACATGTCAGAATTTCGAGTGCATTTTCATGAAAATGAATGAAAACGGTCTAAAGCCAGAAAAATTGTTCACAGTGCTGGCAGTAGGAAATCGTGTTTTAAAAGTCGCCTTTTGTCAAATAAAATCACATCGAGTCTTCCTTTAAATTCCGCAATTGTGTCAGCGGAAACCGTCTCGCTTGGTAGCAAGTTCCAAGGCCGAACCACGCATTGACTAAAGAAATATTTTCGGAGGTCTAATCGGGTGCGCTCGTTTGTGACCTTGTAAGGATGACCACGGAGGTGAGTAGTGTAGGCTAATTGAAAGAAATCCTCCAATTTTAGGGAGGAAATGTGGCCCCGGATTATCCAGAATGTCCAGAGCAGGTTGCACTGAACATTCCTTTAAAACAAAGGAAAAAGGTCTAGTTTGATCAATCTCTCCTCATATGGTAAGTCCCTGAGACCATCGACCACCTTTGTCGTCCTGCGTTGCACTTGTTCAAGAAGCTCCATATCTTTCTTCAACCACGGTGTCCAAATTGGCATTCCGTATTCAAAACGTGGTCTCACAAAGGCGCCAAATATTTTTCCGAAGAGTTCAGCTCGAAAGATTTTGAACGCTCGTCTGATCCAGTGCAGGGTACTAGTTGCCTTCTGGACGGACTTTTTACAGTGCTCTGTTTGCATCAAGTTTGCGGTTGTCCATATACCCAGATCTTTGTACGTCTCAACCTCTTTTAATGCGGTACCATTGATAAAATAACTGTGTTTCTGCGGCACTTTTCGCCCCGGGCTTATGTGTAGAACAAGACACTTGAAAACATTAAAGTTAAGAAGCCACGTGGACGACCAGATAACTAGTTTATCGATGTTCGACTGTAATCTCTTTGCGTCGTTGGCGCACCTAATTGCAGCCCATATTTTTATGCCATCCGCAAACATGACAGCTGTGCAATCAAGCTTATTGAGGCAGTCGTTTACGTTTATATGGAGTAGCAGCGGACCAATACTTTGAGCCCGACTGGACACAACCTTTATTTCTGCTCTCCGACGTAGACTATTTGGATTCTGATACCATTTCGCCAGTACTGCTTGGATATTATCGCTTCAATTGTATGTGCAAAAGTACTTTCTGCAATTCGTTAAATTTGTTATTGGGTCGTACTTCATCAGAAAACGGAATCAAATTGGAATTTGTTCTTCACGTCATTGAATTGAATTCGCAGCCCACAACCGAAGCAAGTGAAAACAGCCTGAAAAAACCACCAGTGACAAGATAAGCAGTTATTCAGGACCTCGAAGATCTACAAACGACTGAGTCGTTCCTGAATATCCTGCATATTGTTTATACACATTTGAAAGTGCTTCTAAGTAATTAAGCGTATTGTTCACTCCGTCTGCTAGAAATATTTGCAATACTTTACACACCGTCAGACGATTTTTGTTATTTTGAATACCAGACAACACTCACGTCATCGTCGCATTTTGAATTTAGTCGTTTCGTTTGCAAATGGAAGTAGCAAATATTACCCTCGATAATTCTACTAAACTGTCAGCAGGGCCAGGAATCCAACCGCGGACGCCTCGGGGGGAAATCGAATGGCTAGACGATGGAGCTATAGAAGAGTACAGTAGTGAGGATCAAATTAGATTATCAACTACAGAAGAGCGGTCTCGAAGTTTATTGAAAAGTCCTCCCAGCAAACGGACGAAAAGTCTCAGAAGTTTAAGAGGTGCAATTTATAAAGATGAGGCTTGCACATCCTGTCTTACGCTTCTGCACAAATTTGCAGACCACGATAAGGAGCTCCATGATCTGAAAATGGAGATATTCAGTATCAGTATCAGTATATTGAGGGTATGTAGGAAAAATTCCTTTGAGTGCCCTATTTGTACATATGTGCAGTGGTAGCAAAAAAATTGCTGCTTAGACTGTTGGCGAGGCCAGTTGTCCTGAGTCATAGGATGAAAATAGGAGCAGACAGTGAAAAAACTCCTCAGGGATTTTAGGAGAAAAACTGTCGCCCTTGTGGGGGGAATGCGTGGGATTTAGGAGAAAAAAGGGAGTTCCCACTGGGGGGGGGCATTGCAAAGGTTCCCAGGATCATCACCGTGTAGAAGCCACGTCCTGATTCTTCCTTGCTGATTGCAGAGTCCGCCACGGAACTGGAAAAACAGAGGTATCCGTCCAGATCGTCGACAGTCCGCTTTGGGTCGAAACAAGGGTGACCGTTTAGACCGGCAGGTCTGGCTGATAAGATCGCCAGCGGGTAATCACGGTACGCAGATAGCCAAGTAGGGTAGACCGCGGAGACCTTCACATGAGGCTATGCGTGGGAGGGCGTAATAAATAGCAAACGTGAATGGATATAAAAACCAATACTCCTGAAAAATTGGAAGTAGTATTATTGTTATTGCAAATTGTCAGTTCCGATCCATCGTGTACTGCTATATCGATCCAGTTTTCGCTTAAAACCCTCTAGCGATTCCGACATAACAACGTCCTGAGGAAGCGCATTCCACGCTCCGACCACCCTTTTTGAAAAGAAGTGTTTCCGAGCGTCCAGCCTGGCCCCTGTCACCTTAAATTTGAGGGAATGACCCCTCAGATTCGTGGTCGTTGCTAATTCGAAAAAATCCCCTGATATAAGACAGCAGTCTTGAAGACGTAATACGCGGAATGCTAGTATCAGGTCCCCCCGAAGCTGCCTGTAGCGCAAAGGGAAGAGGTTGAGATTCGACAGCCGTGTTTCATAAGGCTGCGAGCCCTGCCCCATAACAAGTTTGGTTGCGCGCCGTTGTACCTTTTCCAGGATGTTGATGTCTTTCCTGGCCCAGGGTCTCCAAGCTTGAATAGCGGATTCTAGGTGCGGTCGTACGAAGGTTCCGAAGACTTTTGTGAAGCAATCTTCATTGAAGGTAGAAAAAGCTCGTTTGACGAGGTATAGGATCGACATCGCGGACTTGGCTACCTTTGTGCAATGCAGGGAGGGTTTAAGCGAGGGTGTGATCCAGACTCCCAAGTCTTTCTGGGCGTTCACTTCCTTCAATGGTATGTCATTCAGTCGGTAAGCCGTGCCGTTTGAAGAACCGCATTTGCCAACTCGAATGGTGGTGCACTTGCTCTCATTGAACGGTAAGAGCCAGTCCGCCGACCATTTTTGAAGTCTATTTAAATTTTCCTGTAAGTGCACTTCGTCAGCCCCAGTTCGAATTTCGCTCCAAAGTTTTATATCATCGGCAAACATGGCGATGCCGCAATCCAGTTCGCGGACACAGTCGTTGATGTAGATAACGAACAAAATAGGGCCGAGAACGGAGCCTTGGGGAACACCACTCTCAACCTCAACCTTGGCTGACTGTTTGTCGCTGATGTGGACAGTTTGCGAGCGACCGATTAGGAAGCTTTTTATCCACGTAAGGAGCCTACCTCTTACTCCTATGCGGCTGACTTTATAAAGGAGGCGGTGGTGCGGCACGCTATCGAAAGCCTTTTTGAAGTCAATATAGACAGCATGCACTGAGTTTCCACTATCGACTGCCTCAGTCCACCGTTCTAAACAGTAGAGCAAGTTTGTAACGCAGGACCTACCTCTACGAAAACCATGCTGAGCATCCGATAGCAGATGGTTTTGTTCCAGGAACTGCATAAGTTGTTGCTTGATAATTTTTTCCATGATTTTGCAACAGATTGCAGTAAGGCTGACTGGTCGGTAGTTATTCGCTGAGACCCGGCTTCCCCCCTTGTATAGCGGTGTAATCCTCGCGGATTTCCAATCTACTGGTAGGCATCCGGTTTCGAAGGAGGTTTGGAAGAGCATAGAGAGTGGTTTGGCCAACTCATTGGCGAGCTCCTTCAAAATCTTGGCTAGTACGTTGTCAGGACCTGGTGACTTAGATTCTTTTAAGCTAAAGAGTTCCTTAAGAACAGCAGCCTCGGGGAATTGGACAGTCTCAA
>JAYGXS010001906.1:0-11984 GCA_036362985.1 Ligula intestinalis | reverse complement strand
GACCGTTTTTAATGTCTTAATTGATCAATTGTGCTTACCGCACATGGCACTTAGATTGAACTTATGTTCGACGTTTACATCTTAACTATACATCTTAAATATACCTGAAGATGAACAATTCAATTGTACTGGAAGTGAGCTATTTTAGTTCCCTATTTATACTGAATTATTTTCCACACAATTGGATGGATTCCATCTACTATAGGCTCACGAATACAGAAAATTGAACAGATGCATGGCCATTTTTTTGAAATAAAAATTTCGCTTCCATCTGTTCCTTTCCTAAATAACACATAAGCGGAACGTTTAGTTTACAAAAAAGTATACTTCCACCTACCTTACCTTTATTAAGGCCTCCTGTACATCACCTCAACGGCAAAATATGTGTCAAAGTTTGCTCATGTGCTCATATTTATCGGTGGGGTGAAACAATTTAGTCATACAAATTTATTACTGCACTTTATGACAAAAAACTTCACAGAGTAGCAAACAATAATTTAAGAAACTTAAAATGGTGCTTCTTTCTGAAAATAAATGCAATTCTTTAAACTTGGCTTTACTTTCAGTTGAGAAACTCCGGACAATATTCTCCAGTTCTGGAGGGGATAGTTTTTTACACTTTTTACTTATGCTAGAATTCTTCCATAGCACAATGCATAACAATACAATTTTTTTCTAAATATAAATGCGATTATTTAAACTTGGCTTCACTTCCATTTGAGTGACTCCGGACAATAATCTCCAGTTCTGGAAGGGATATGTTTTACACTGTATTACTTATGCTGGAATTCTTCCATAGCACAATGTATAGCAATACAATTTTCGATCTGTTGCACCTTAAAGCATAGAAAATTCCTTTGATATTAACGGACGCATAATTAAGACAAAATATGTGCCTTTTTCGCTTCATAACTTTAACTAAGAGGGCAGTTTTCCATACAAAAGCCGTTCTAATAATGAAATCCACTCAGTTGATCAAACTAACCTGTTCAAATATGTGCTAAACTACCAATTTAAATTTTGTCATGAAAGCTTCATACAGGATATGCCATTCTGTATTTGCTCATATATTTTGATCCACTGAGTAGGGCTTATCCGGCGAAAGGCCTATAGTTAGGAGAAACGTGCTTTTAGTTACGACTATTAAGCGTAATGGACATTCATTTCGGCTAAATTGGGAGAAGTCTCATGACGAATGTATTTTCTGTGCTACCAAGTATGACAGAACAAAACGGAAGAACTGTTAAATAATTAAGCCCATCGGTATCTCCTTCTCTTGCTCGAACACCTGGCTGTTGAAGGGGAAATAAGTCTTGAGAACCAGTCGAAAGAGTTCAATGTTATGCGCCTGTTTGAGCCTCTTGGTCAGCCTCGTGATATTTGTCTCAGAGAAAGCCATTCATAATTTCGGTAGCCAATTCAATTGACACCATCACCTCGTCTGCGTCTACTTTAAGATAATGGATGCGTGTTAAAAAATTTTCAGCTGGTGCAGTTTAAAGTTTGGAGTGCCACCTTATGAGATGCACACTTAGATGGCGCTATCGGACTCCCTTAATTCCACTGCGCATTGCTTTAGAGCCAAAAATACTATCTAAGTTATTCAGTATGTGTTCCAACACAGCACAGAGTGAACATACAAAATCAAAATAAAGCCTAATCATTGTCATTCACGCAACTCGGTGATCATTTCAATGATTTGGATTTACAGTTAATCTAATTATTATAGAGGAGTGACCAAACGTCAGGTTAAAACATTCCAAGTTTCCAATGCTTGTCCAAATATATAGAATACAAAAATATGCGTACTATAATTCTGGACAGTAACATCTCAGTAAGCCCATGTCTCATATACCACTCCTGATTCCATATGCATAAAACAAGCTAACCCAATAGTAAAAAGTCTCACGGCCTCAGTAGGAGTCGAACCAACACAGCAGTGATGTCTTTTCGCAGCCAATGCTTTACCATTGAACTAAGAGGCCCACCGTGTGCCCTACCCTCTTCCTACGACGAAGGTTCGTGTAATTATGAACGTAAGTACCCGCATGTTAACATGTACCTGTTATTTCCCTCCCATAAAAATGTAATGGACCGATGGGAATTTATCGGATGCCAACGTATATTCGCCAAATACTCGTCTGAAATATAACTTTTGGCAAACAGAAAAACGCAATTGTACCTGAATATGTTTGGTTATTCCAAATCAGCAGGCAATTACGCTCCCTCCCATTTCTGTAGCGCGTCAGCAGAAGTTTTTGGGTTATATCAAGGCTCCGTTTTCCGCGGTGTCCAAGACGTTTTTATGTGTCATTTCATAGCACAATCGATGCAAAAAGACTCGTTATCTTTTTCAGTGGCGTAGGCAGGCAAGATGTCGATGTACATGACCATATGTACAGTATATAAGTAGTGCCAAAAATCAGAAGAAATGACAGAAGTTGCCTTAACAAATATTCTGTAATCCAAAGCAGAAGTTTACTAGTGCAAAAGAGACACAGCAAATGAAAACATCTCCACCAATGTGCACGGATCACTTGTCACCATTATATTGGTTGTTTTGCCTTCTATGCGGAAAGGCATCCAGGATTGTGAAGATTTTGAAAGGCCTTACGTTGAAGCCTTGCATAGGCCCTTAGGCATTTCGCATCCCACTTATATTTTGTTGTGCTGATCATTTTTTTCAGCTCATCTTGGAGATACTGAGAGGGCTCCGTCACAGTAATCGTCTCCAAGTGAATTTGTGTTCCCTTTCCAGCTATACGCAAACGCTTGTATCTGGCTGTTGCTCGTAGATCTTCGTGCAGAAGACTTGTATAATAATCTCCACGTGTGTCAAAGTAAACTAATTGCTCCAAAAACGAAAGCTGTTTTGATTAAAACAAAGTTTTTATGTATGGTTAATTTACTGGAGTTATAAAACCAAAATATTTTTTTCGACAATCAACTGGTAGTGCAAATTATTCTGCATTTACTGACAGTTTAATGGCGACAAGTGCTGATAATATGATGGAGCTTGAATAACTTTTGCTAACTTGATATTGTATTGAACGACAGTAAAGAGGATTCACTGTAGTCACTCGCATACGTTAATGACTCTGCAGAGCATGTGCATTTTTTGCATAACAACATAAATTCTATTTAAACATAAACACGTCGATGTCAGTTTTGTTACTTAGCAAAATTGCACGCAGGAATGGTGATGTAATTGATTCTGTCTTTTAAATATTATATTGCATTATTTTAAAAAGCTTGCATACATTTTTTATAAGAATCAAAGCAATCTGATTATATTTTATCAAATCACTATTTCTTATTAGTTAACTGTATTTAACATACGTATTTTTCAGTGATCGATGACTGTTTGCATCCGCCTTAATTAAAGGAGACGTGTGTCTCAATTTTAAAGTACGATTGTACTGTACTGATAACAATTAAATAGGATAATAAGTAACTGCAATGATATCACAGTGAAACAAGGTAAAACGTTCAGTACGACAAAAAATATTAAAGCTAAGAATAAATTGCAGAACCATGTTGTTACTCACTGGCCTGTGGAACTCCACCAAGACTTTTGGGTACGACAGGTCGCACTGTAACTCTAGAAAGTGCGCCGTGCTCTGTGCGTCATAACCCGAGCAGTTGAGTGTCCTTGGAAGTCGCCAAAGATTTATCTCCATATACGTCGCCGAGGATACTTCATCGTCTGCTGCAGCTAAAAATTTCAGATGCGGTTTGGTCAGCCTGTTGGATATCTCCACTGCGGAGAGATTCATGTCATAACTGGCACAACCTTGGAGAACACAAGTAAAGAAAGCAGTTAGCGAACTGGTTTTTAGAGCAGTTAAGCAAGTTAAGATCACTTTAGAAATATTCTCGGGTTTCATTAATCCAGACTGCAATTTAACTTTGAGCTTTAACTTTGCAAGAACGCGACATAAAATGACATTCATAAATCGTCTACTTACTACTTCTGCAAGGCTCCGCGACATGTGCAAACATCAGGTAGACAAAAAGGAGACTCCACATGTTTCGTCGCAATTTTGGCAGCAGTCAGTAGTAATGCACGCATAGAGCATCCACTGACAATTTATAGCTTGCTCATACCCTGAGGAATGAGCTCATTTTATTGGAAGCCTATTCCGAAGCAATTCACTTCTGCTTGATAGTTCAACCCAGTCGGTGGTTGGTCCATAAGGTGAGTGCCTGCACGAATTTACTTGGAGTGAATAGTAGAAGGATAAGATTGCAAAACTAACCGCAAATCTACTGTGAAGAAAGTAAGGCTGATAGCTTTGAAAGCCCTATTTGTCCTTCTTCGCATTTTCACGAAGTATCAGCAACAACATAAATAACGTACAATTATCTGACTGAGCCCTTTGTCTTCGCTTGCATGTCCTGCTAGTGTAGCTGGTAAGTTGATGAGAAGTAAATGTCAACACTGCGGACAGATGCTTAAAAGAAAGGAGAAGTTCTATTCTTTCAGCATCCACTGACAACATACAGCAAACTGTCCTTTTTTATTGGTCGAGTACTTCTTCAATTAAGAGCACTCTATTTTGGACTAGAGTTTTTCACTTCACATTTACGTCTGGAAATATATCTGCCTTTCCTACTTCTTTACCCCAAAAAGGCTATAACCACCATTTCCATAGGACCAAATGCTTGAACTAGGGGTTAATGAAGTGCACTACGTAACCAAACTTTGCCAGCAGGGTGTAAAGAACCAGTGTAATTGGAGTAGATTGCAAAAACTAACCGTGAAGTACTGCCAACACCTTATGTTTTTTTAACTATGAA
Source organism: Ligula intestinalis (assembly GCA_036362985.1). Lineage (NCBI taxonomy): Eukaryota > Metazoa > Platyhelminthes > Cestoda > Diphyllobothriidea > Diphyllobothriidae > Ligula > Ligula intestinalis. The sequence goes on along the minus strand of JAYGXS010001906.1, from coordinate 7,184 downwards.
ATGCTGACTAGTGATACTAATAAAACGCTGCAATTGTTGGGAATATGTCTGCATGAGGTGTAGTTGAAAAAACTGTAGCAAAGAAGAAGTTTAGTTCTGAAATCGAGTTTAAACATCAAATTGAAAGACAATGTTCAACTCCCTGGCAATTAATTCTCGTATCGGCATTAGTCGCCGATTCATCATCCGAGACATTAGCAGAGAACGGTAGCAGAAGGCATAACGGGGTATGCCCGAATATTGATGCTCTGAACTCATTCTAAGAAACATGCTTGTCGGTTAAATCCTCGACTCGCGTACCTCGTCTTCTTCTTAATTACTTCCTGGGACTCACATGTTCACTTGCATTGGCAATGACTCCTTTGTGAATGCGGACTACCGCAAGGTCATCTGCCTTCGCTGTGACTGTGCCCACGCGATGAACGTGAACTTATGGGCCGCACACACAGTTCGTCAAGGGCCACTTAGGTGCATCACACTACAGGTGAACTAATTCCAACGTGTCCAGCTATGCCACAAGCGAATGCGTTTGACACTCACTAATAAGCCACTGTCACACCTCAGACAGTGAGTTGCACACAGACTGCAAGGACACTGCCATTTCGTCCCAAGGCAGGACATTCAGCGCGCTGGCTTAACGTCAGCGGCATAAATGCCACCTGAGACAGCAACTCCGGGTTTTATACAAAATAAACTCTCCTCCAGGTGGCTTCCAGTTTTACGTCCTTCTTATTGTGTTGCGACTTGGGGATTCCAAAGGACGTAATTAGACGGTCACAATGATACACCCACCATTACAACAGTCACAGCTATCGATTTCCAATCCTAGCTGATTGGCTCATTGTTGCCGACAAACACTCTCAGCATCCACGCCACGCTGATGCAGACACAACTTAGCTGGACTGGTCATTTAGTAATAATGGACGACAAACGACTTACAAAGAGACTTTTGTACGGGGGATCCCGCCGTAGGGGAGGGAGGGACAAAAGAGGCGATACAGGGACACACTGAAGAACTCATTAAAGCGCCTTCAAATCAATACGAAAACTTGGGAACACCTCGCACAAGACCAATTGGCATGGCGAAGACCACTGAAAGAAGGCACAGCTATCTTTGAGATTGATATCCTATTAGACCTAAGACGTCCTCTAAACCTCAGAAGAAGGAGTTAACTACTGGAAAAAGTATTATAATAGCCTACGAGCAGCAAGTGGCTAAATAATCCTCGATAAAGGTTGCGGCTGCATACTTGGTCCCGATCTTATACATTCAGTAGTACTAGGTGTGCGCTGTCCACCGAACGCTACACCCAGTGACCACAAGAGATGACTCTCCTATGGCCCGGACAGACAAAACCCCTAGATGCCATGTCAGATCATCAGTACTCTCGGCACATAGTTCAGTCGCCGAATCCTGTTTAGGCAATAGGCAGGCCGTCCCCATTGTTATTCCTATCTGGAGCCTTCTCCCAACGTGCATGATTATATGCTCTTTGGATCAAATATGGTAACAGTTTCCTATGGACTGAACGAACTATAATTGCTAATATCTTCAGCATCACAATTAATGCGCTTTTACTGCAGCAATGTACTGTCATACTGTTGCCCTCTAGTGCCAAACTTGTAGAGCACATTTCTAGAAAGATGGTTATCTCTGAAAATTTGAGCTAGATCTATATAACCTAGAAAGGCTACGGTAGCCCATTGTTACGACCTAATAGCATACAGCAACTTAGGTAACTAGACAGCAGATTTCTCTCTTATTACAAAGAAGACTTCTCCTGTGTGCTCAAGAGGATGTTAGACAATGCAAAATTAAGCCAATACATGGTAAAGCTTGAGCTATTTCTGAATAAATTTCGTCAGCCAATAAGATGACAGCCTGTTGGATTGAGTTGAAAGTGCAGTACGCATGAAGAGCGCTGATTCGCTGGTTTCACCACTAACATTAATACTACCAGCATCACTGAACTTGTCCTATTCCTGTTGCATTTGATTTATACTGTCCTACTGTACCTACCTGATACTGTAATTTCGTACTGCTGTCCTTTAGATTAATATTTTTAGTGTGCTCTCTCCTTACTGTACTCATCAATTCTTCTTTAAGAGGCACTTTCACTAGTTCACTATCAGTTAAATTAAAATAACACTGCCGCTACCAGTACTATCAGTATAAAGAACTAGCAGTAGAGGCAAGAGTTCTAGCAGTAACAATGCGAAGCTAGTTAAAAGCCTTACCTGCCGTATGAGACAGAATCACCTCAGCTGATAAACTTATATTCCCATCTTTTATACTGAATTGATATAAAATAGGATGAACGTCATATTTCTGAACCATTAGTGCTGAAAGGGGAAGTTACCAAGCTTCCATGACTAGTGGACTGCTGGAGAATCTTGCTTCCAACTAGACGGACGGCGCTCCGCAACTTCTCAGCTAAAACTAAATATTGTGGATGGTGCAAAAGTCCGAAAGTTGAGCACGCATCGGTGGCAGATATTAAGCTTTCATCAAATACACATTCTTTAACCCTACTGTTACTAAAATTCCAACATTTCTACATGCATGTACAGGCTTTAGCAAGTACGGCTACTAGAACCAGCACTTGAGCCTAGGCACAGCACTTCTTACATAAGTATCCTGACAAGTGGCACATGTCACTTTGTTACCACCTAAATGCATGACAGATCCACAGCTCTTGTTGCATAAACCTTTCCCAAACCTTGAGTTGACTAATACCCCTTAATAAATGCACACTAAACTAAAATGTCTCACATGTATTCACAGGCCACATGGTAGTCTACCACCTACGGGTCTCAGCAAGTATGGTTACTAGAATTAGCCCCCTAGGATAACACTTCCAAAAGTAGTACACTATAGATCAAGGGAACACGGCCCCAGACCAAACTCCAACCAGCGGAACTACTTTCCTTGAGATAAGAGTGCGGAAACCAAGTCAAACAGAGCTTGCTCAGTCCCCCAAGCGTGTACTTACCCGAAATAGTTAAGCCCAGACTCACATTCTTACTGAGAGCAAAGGCATATAAGCCCTAGCGTTGGCTCAGCCCGCATCGCCGTTGACAAATGGTGGCATCAGGGCTAGCGACACTGTTTGTCGAGATTGAGGAAACATGAACCCCTTGCTGGCTCTAGTACTCCTGGCATAGGCACGTACCTATAGCAGCAGCTTCTTAGTCCGTACAGTTCGATGGATCAAGTTGAAAGTGCGGAAACCAAGGCGTATGCATCTTTGCTCAGGACACCCAGCTATATTATTATCAAAATTCTAATCACTTCTACCTCATACAGACAGGAGAGTACATACTGGGTGCGTCTCCCTAAATAGAAGATACACAGGCAGTACTTATAGTATACTATCTACTAGCCTCATTAAGTATACTTTCTAGAATATGCACTTATGTCAAATGCAAGCACCTATGGCAACAGCGTCTTATTCCGTACAGCTCGAGGGATGGAGCTGAGAGTGCGGAAGCCAAGGCAAGCACAGCTTTGCTCAGGCTCTCAAGCCTGTACTTCCCTGAAGCAGTTAAATCCAGATTCACCTTCCTTATTCAGATCAAGGGCATAAGAACCCTATTGAAGGCTCAGTCAGCGTAAACGCTGACAAGTGGTGGCACCAGTGCCAGCGCCAGTAATACTACACTTCTTGGTAGGTTTGAGGGAATGTGAACCCTGCGCTGACGTTAACCAGCGTCAATATTACTCAGATGCACCCTAGCAGTAACATTAGAAATAGCAGTAGTGGTTGTTTAACAGAACGAGGCCTGGCTTCTTAGAATGAGGCTAGACGCCTACTATAGGTGAGTGAGAGTAGACAGTGCAGTATTACCGGCGCAAAGTCTACTGTCACTATATACTAAGTTTGGGCGGTGTTTACTGCTGCGGCCTACGCCCTTTCTCTTTGCAGCCATCTCGACTGGTCGCCGTTTAAACACAGTTGAGAGGGTTAGAGTGGGGTAGGTAGCGGCGCGCCTGCTATCACTATACCTGATCATAGTCACCGACTCTGCTTTTGCGTAAATGGTGGACATCTCCGCTTTCGATGGTTGAACTAACACACACACACCAGCGAAACATGCGTCTGGGCCTTTTAATTAGTACCTGAACAATTGATTTTGATGCATCAAGAGTAATACAGGTAATTGTTACATTTCCTATTTACATTAAATTATAAATTCTCCTACAATTTTTCTATATTATTCCCAAATTATCGCACATACGAAATGCTTTTTCTTTCCTCAGGCATCATGAATTCCTGCCTACTTATCTGCACAATACTTTCAGTGATCAAGCAGAAGTATGCAAAGTTTTCCTGTTCCTACAGTAAGTAATGCGATGGTTGCTGACAAATAAATGGCGCCATAAAGGCTGCAAATTGCATGAAATCATGCCAAATGATAATCCTGCAGAAATCTTTTATGGTTTTCTTCTTATAAGCTCTGTCATGTTAATTTTTGTATCATATATCTGTTAGTCCATTATAATCAGAAGCTTTGTCATTTTGCGCTTTTAAGGCGTCGGCTCGACGGCGAGCAGTACGCAGCACTGCACCAGTGACTGTCGTGAGCGCTTGCCGAAGCACCCTCCAAAGTGATTAAATTTGTGTGTTGTCTCATAGATTAGAACCAATACAAGATAGATTAGCATAATAAATAGGCCCCTTCCAGAAGCCAAAAAACCCAATTTTGATGTTTGGAAAGCATAGGCAAGGAAAAAGTTGTTTGTTTGATTAAAAATATTACATAATTTTCAAAAGGCGCTCTAGCATAGTGCCCGATCACCGTACAGCCGATAAAGACTTATTGAACTGCATTGCTAAAAAATGCAGTTATGAGTGTTGTGGTGTGAAACCTTGAAACATGCCTAAAGGCATCTAGCTGTCCTTTTGTAAATAAGGCCAGCCAGTCAACAAATCATTTCACCAGCTCCTTGGCATACGTTTTGATCCGCTTTTCACGTTCACAAACCACGCCAGGGAGGTCGCAGGCCAATTAAGCTGCTGCACCAAGGTCCTCAAGGCTCTAGCGGGCACATCCTGGGGCTGCGCGAAAGAGTTTTTGATTACCACATTCAAAGGCCCGGCCAAGCTGCACCTCACTTATGTGGCATCAAGCTGGTCTCCTAAGACGAACTCTTTTAGCCTCCACCGCCTTCAATCAGCAGAGAACGCTGATCAACGCACGATCACGGGTTGCTATAAAATAGTGACTTTTGTCCATGTTCATGCAGATGATACTGTTTTGTCGGCCACTCCTCACATCCAGCAATCCTTGTCATTGCCACCATTGTCATTCTCCTGAACGAAGCTGCAATTTCCAGCCATATATTCGAACTCTTCAGAAGGAAGCTGTCGCTTCATCTATCTTGGATCAACCTCTAGATGGCTTTGCCCTCAAGACAGGCTTCCACCGTCTTCACTACAGAGCCATTCTCAAAGGAAAATAAGCTACCTTCACAGGCTCCGTTTAGGTGGCTATCAACCCCCGATTGCGGCTTTGGAAACATGACACTTGAGGGTCACTCACTGTGTTATGGCTCAACAACGCAGCGGCTACTCAGTGCTCCCTCGACCGGTTCACACTCTATAGCTGTCCCGACTGCGATACCTCTCCGCCTGACTGTCAGCATCTGTTTGCCTGTAGTTCCCAGCCAGGCAAGACCTTCTACGCAAGCCCACGCTCTATCTACTTGACCTACGAATGCCACGCTTGACACTTAATTTTAATCACATCTTCTTAATAATTATTATCTACCGATAAAACTATCCTGAGATTTGATCGTTTCAATATGTAAAAGATGCATCCGTGACAAGCAGCGGGGCGAATGTATCAAGCATTGCACGCATTTTGGTATTTTTTTAGGTTTCGAGATCCTGAACGAGCCCGTCGTCAGAGAATGTAGCAGAAATAGAAGAATCAGCACTTTTGGGACACATCAGTCGATATACATGGAGTGGCTATCGTTTCGAGTTTGCTGGACATGGCGACATAGAAGGCCCACCATCAATGTCGGCGATCCAACGGGCTACAGACCTTTTACGGATAGTACCCACTGTTGGGAAGTGTAATACTATGGCGTTATGGGACGATTTACCAAGATCATTATAATTTTCATTGATAAAAGCAATTATTTAGATAGTCATAAAGAAGGTAAGCCGAAAATGAGGGCGTGAAAACGTGCTGCAGTTCGTTGCAGATAACGTGTCTGGCATTGTCTCCGCAACTGATTTTGACAGGTCAGACAGGTAGAATTCTTATGTTTTGATTAGCACAGTTGCTCATATCAGTTATTAACATAGTATTTATATGCATAAATAATGTTAGTAGTCTTCCGTAGGGTTAGTACTCATCATGAGTTTGCTTGGGTACGGCTACAGTACGTAGTTGCTCAAATGAGAGTGAAGATGAGAGCTATGCATTTTCCTACGTCCTGGCTTAAGGTCTAGTCGAGCTTTATCACCTATCTGATCACAAATGTCAAAATCAGCCTAACCAATGCAAAAACGTCGTCGTGGTTAAGGCTCCACAAAAAGTAAGGCCAATATGTGCTCTCCCGGGTTAAATGTTTCTTATTAAGGAGGCTGATTGAAATCAGAAATTCAACGCTGCATTAGGCCTGCAAGATTTCGAAAAAGTATGTACCTGGATCTAAGCCCGAACCAAGTTCCTCCGCTAAAGTTGAAAATGAGAGAGTGTTCAGTCATTTTTTATGAAATAATTTGTTATTTTGGTATATGGTTTGGTTTTAGGGCGTGGGCCGTTGACCATGTTTTAATGCTTCCAAAGGCTTTTAGAGACTATCAGTATCAGTATCAGTGTATTGAGGGTATGTAGGAAAAAATTCCTTTGAGTGCCCTATTTGTACATATGTGCAGTGGTAGCAAAAAATTGTTGTTTAGACTGTTGGCGAGGCCAGTTGTCCTGTGTCATAGGATGAAAATAGGAGCAGACAGTGCAAAAACTCATCAGGGATTTTTAGGAGAAAAACTGTCGCCTAGGTGACAGTGACTAGGTGAAGTATTTTTTTGCATACATGGATTAACTTACCATAATTGGAGTCTTTGCGCTTTTGAAGTTCCCTCGTCAAGGAAAGTTGCTTCTTGAATGCGGAAGTTGTTGCCAGTCTCCCCAATATGTGTTGCAGGCTGCGAGTTTGGGCCAAGTTT
>JAYGXS010001905.1:0-11987 GCA_036362985.1 Ligula intestinalis | reverse complement strand
TGGAAACCATTGTACGTCAGGAAGGTTAAAATCGCCTGCAATCAAGCTCTAGTAAGAGTTTCGCCTGTGCTTCAGTTCCTAAAATAACTTTAAGAGGTCGTGGCCGAGAATTTGATTCTGAAGCTGTTGGAGCCTTCCCTATTTGAAGGTGGGGTCAGAGATGACACAGTTACAAGTGGACTGCTGAAGAAATAATTACACGTTTATAGCCATGTAGTATGTACGCCCCTTGTAAGTGACGTGTAACCGAACATGTATGATAATAATAAGGTTTATTTGTAAAGCACATCTTTGGCGCCGTCAATAACCCCGGAAGGCAGGAAAAAACCTAACCCAAACCCCTTCTTTCGCAGTGACCATTGTATTTGTTTTGGTCTTTTGCTAGGTCAATAGTGTGCGATATAAGATGTTTGTTTTAAGTGAAAAAAACCTGACTTCTAGGGAGCAAATCTAGAAAAACATGAAATAAAATAGCTATACATTGTAGGTGTTACGGTTTTATAGTAAGAATACTTGAGGTCTGGAAAAACTTTCATGTCCTTTAACTGAGGTATACTTAGCCGCGGTCAGTTTGAAGGTGAAAAATCAGCTGAGGGCATCGCATCTTGTAACAACCCAAGAGACTGAATGGTTGTTTAAGTACACCAAGGTCGTCACTTTTGGCGCGAACCCAGGATGGAGATGTGGTGATCGAGTGTCAGTGAAGAAATCGGTGCCCTTTTCCCTTACAGCCGCTGACCCCCTTCCCGCCGCCGTCGTCGTCAATCGCATCGCCGTCCCACACACTATGTCAGCACTCCTGTCTCGCCCCTGCAGTCGCACAAAGCACTGTATTCCCCACCGGTAACTGATCAGACATAAGAGAACACACTCCACTCCAGATGGGACATGTATCTGTGTAACGCCGTTCCTTATCCCCATATTATTTTCTTACTCTATATGTATTCTTTATTACTAGTAGATTCCTCTGTATATATTCACGTCTCCTTCTACTCCGGCCTTCATATTTGTGTGCTTGGGTGATGCTTATCAATCCAGCTCCGAGTTTCCGATGCCGAGCTATCCTCAGGTCTCTTATCCTTTAGGTGTGCGCCAACCTAGACATCCCTGGCACGCTACAATCTTCCGTATGCATGGGTCTGCTCGATACGGAGATTACAATCGTTGTCCAGTGGCACAAGTTTGCTAATAAGATGGGACGTTGCAGATGTCTGAGGTCGGTCGAGGCAGCTGCGAAGCACCATCGTCATTCAAGTATATCGGCAGAAGATATTCGGTCTTTCGTTTGTCGAACATCTAAGTGAGATTGAGATTTACATCATTAGTATTTATACTTCTGATACATTATAAGAGGAAACAATATATATTTTAGTATAGTTGAAGAGAAAATTATTTTCTTTCATAATAATTTTTTATAAACATTGAGATATTAGTAGAGGAATATTGGAATAGATAAATTGTTCTTAGTTTTTGTTTTTTTATTTTATTTTTAAGGATTGGAAAAGAAGGCAAGGCACAATTTTGCTTTGATTTGATCAGCGTTGGAAACCGTCGACTGGAAAGCTTCCAGCATTTGCCAGTTTTCTCCAAAATGTTCGGGAACTCTCCTGGACCGTTAGATCCCTTTTGGTCCGAATTGGACGTCAAAGAACTGGTTAGCAAAGTGTCCTATTTTGTTCAGAAATATATGCGTCATGTCATTTGAGAAGAACTGCTTGGTCTTTCTTCTAAATTCGGCTAAACTGTGGCTTTTGCGAATATCGTTGGGTAGGGCATTCCATATGATCGCATATCTTATGGTGTAGAAATGTGATCGCTGGGCCGTCCTAGCTTTAGCGTTATGAATTGTATGCTGGTTGTTTCTAGTGGGACGGGAACCGTTTTCATTTGTTAACATATTATTGCTAAGGATGTTCTGATTATGTGTCACTTTAAATAGGAATGTTAAACCATTTTGGAGTCGCCTTTGCCAGAGGGGTTTAAGGCCATATCTATTGTACATTATTGAATAGGAGTCTCGGGCGTCATCGCGTTTACACAGAACTCTGGTAAACCTTCGCTGGATTTTTTCTAGTTTCTGTCTGTCATCTGATGACATGGTACCGAAAAATATTGAGCAGTAATCTAGAATAGGTAAAACGTACATTTTGTAAAGTTTAGTCTTAAGTGTAATTAATGTGAAATTTTTATTTATGAAGCCACATAGTCGATTGGCTTTTGGTGCGATTTGTTTAACATGTGGGGATAAGTCAAGATTATTAGAATAGCTAAGACCTAAATCTTTTAAAGATGTAAGCTCTTTTATTTCTTGACCACTAAACATTATGGGGGGAAGTTTTAGTGGTCCAAAAATCATGAGGTGACATTTTTTTTGTGAGAACGGCATTTGCCACTGAACACTCCAGTCGTTTAGTTTTTGAAGGTCTAATTCAATTGTTCTATGCACACTACTTATCGAATTTTTGTTATAGGCATATGCGAGTTTTAAGTCATCTGCATATAAAAATGTTTTATCAGATGTTGATATCGTGGATAACTCATGAATGTAAATGAGAAATAAGAGGGGACCTAGGATAGTGCCTTGAAAAACACCACTGCTTATATGAGTTGGTTCTGATACTATATTTCGAAGTTGTACTACTTGAAATCGGTTTTGAAGATAGGATTTTAGGAAATCAAGGAGGGGGGGCCGAATCCCGTGACTCACTAGCTTCACGATCAGTCTTTTATGGGGAACTTTGTCAAAGGCTTTTTTTAGATCAAATAAATTGTAGCTTTCGTGTTCCTATCATCTCGATTTCTGGAGATGAATTCCAAGAAAGTGAGATGGCAGGATTGACATGACTTTTTTGGTAAAAAGGCATGTTGATAGGGAGGTATGAGATTTATATTCGTCAGATGGTCTAACATTTGGTTATAAATTATTTTTTCTAAGATTTTTGCTAAAACCGATGTTCGGTGAACACCACGATAATTTTGGGCATTGGACCGATTTCCGTTTTTGTAAATTGGGGTGATACATGATTTTTTCCATATTTCTGGATCAGTACCATTTGACTGCAGTAACGAGAAAAGGTTATACAGAAGTATTGGAGCATATTTCATATGTCTCAGTATGCAAGGAGGTATTCTATCCGTTCCATATGATGTGGAATTGGACAGTTGGTGGATAGCTTTCTCTACAGTTTCTTCGTTAAACAATATCTCTTTTAATACTAGTGCCGTCATTTCTGTTGGTTGGGGGGATTGGTTCTTCCTCAACTGAATAGTTGGTTGAGAAATACTCGTTGAAAAGATTTGCTATTTGGTTGTCATTTGTTATTACTATTCCTTGGTCATCAAGCATGATTTGGGGGCCTTGTTTTTGATGATTATTTATTTGTTTCCTGAAGATTTGGGCTGTCCCTTCTGGGGACTCGATTGCCCGATGTTCTGCTGCTATGGTCTTATTTGTTTCGATGTTCTGGGCTAACTCGTGAATCTCTGTAATGCGTCTGAGCGTAGATAGATAACTAATACATGGGTCATGGAGTTGTTTTTTTAAGTTTTTTAGCCGTTTGGAAAGGAAGTTTGGGATAAGTGATTTCTTACATGGGGATCTCTCGTCAATTAGGGTATCTCGAATTAAATTAAGTGTGGCATATAATATGTTTACAGCTTCTAGAGGGGATGCTGTTAGGAGGAAAGAGCTCCAATCCAATGATTTGAGCAGCACACGCACAGAATACCAGGTCAAGTAGAAGCTCATCAATTTTAAGCAACCGCGGAAGGCGAATTACCATCTGATCTATTTAGCCGAACTTATGGATCCTACTCGGGCATCCTAACTGAAGGGCACTGCTCGACGCAGATTTTGGAAACTTAACAACAACACGCTGGATCCCGTTAAACATTAATTCTTCCACCGCACCGTGAGATGCGCCTCGAGCAACTAAATAAATAGGTTTTATATTTTAGGCCGGAAGGACTTCGTCATTGCAAACTTAGTGCTGTGGAAAAATAAATACAAAGTTGATAAATCCTGCTCTCCGTGAACAACCACACAGGCAGCGGGAGCATTTATAACTGTTGGCAGATAAAATTAATACCTAACCACTTTCAAATGTGAACGAACAAAAGGATCTTGGTGTTCTAATAAATTCCTTACTTAAACCATCTACTCAGTATGTAAAGTCAGCTAAACGCGCGACACAGGTGCTGTTTGCGATTAGGCGGGGATTCGTCAACATTGACAAGGAGCTCTTCAGGAAAACCTACGGAGCGTTTGTTCGGTCCCACTTGGATTATGATGTCCAGGCCTGGCGTCCGTGGTTCAAGAAGGATTACCTGCACCTGGAACGAGTGCAGGCGAGGGCTTCGAAGATGGTTAAGAATCGTGGTCATCTGCCTTATGAAGACAGACTGACCGAACTTGATCTTTCTCCTCTCAATTATAGGCAACTCCGCGGGGACCTCATACAAACCTACCGTATTGTTAGAGGCCGAGACTGCGCCCTAGAATTTGATGATTTCTTTAAATTGGCTCGGACTGACCATCTGCGGGGTCATCCTTTTAAACTACAGAGGAAACCGGCCCGTATCGACGTTCGACGAAACGCCTTCTCTCAGAGGGTCAGTAGAGCGTAGAACGGACTCTCGGAAGATGTGGTCCTCTCAGATACTGTTGAAATTTTTAAACACAAACTTGATTCTCATTTGCTGAGAAAATGTGGCAGATATAATGAACAAAGTGTCAGTAGCAGCACCTTGCAACTGGCTCACACTTATCGCTGATGTTAGGCCTACATTTGTATGATGTAATATTGTTACGGTGGACCTATTATGCGATATTGGTTATGAATAGGGAGCTCAAGGGCGAAAGCCTTCTTCTTTTAATAAAGTGACTTAAACAACATTTCGTCATTTTAAAATAGTATTCAACACCCTCTGAAAACGCATGGTTAACCAAGGAGGAAGCAGTGAAAAAACTTAAACCATTAAAATGGGGGCAGAGTTCAGTTATATTTTCCACCACCAGCCTAGAACCGAGCATTTTACAAATGCAACAGAAGTCCTACTCGGTTTGCGTGGTTGGGCAGAGTGTGCGAGGAAGCTGTAGGTTTCTTTTTTGTTCAGCAACCGAAGCTTAGTCGGCTGAGCGCACTTAAATAACCGAAGATTTATTGTTTAAGTATGTGTCCAATACGGTCGCTAAAGATGTAAAATGGCATGTGAAAAGAAAGTATCTGAAGGTATGAGTGAGTATGCCCTGGCCCTGTACAAATTAACCACAACCCTTGCAGCAACTTGTAACGGCAAACTTAACCGTCCAGAATGACCACATTAGAAGTTATTCTGAAACCCTAACACCAACACCGACAATCCAAATCGATACCTCTATGGAACAGAAGTAAATATACGTGCCTAGGTTCTTGGTGAAAAGAAGAAAAAGACACGATCTCTGGAATGGCAACCACCCAATAGCGCATAAACAATGCTGTATTAGAGCACTTTTTCGAAGGGTAAAAACATACTGCAGTGAACCTGAGGAACAGGTGCAAGAACTATGACATCTTCAGATTCAGCTCTGTTAATATAACGCATCCAGCTCTAAACAACCAATCAAACCTACAAGATCACATTCGATATTTCCTACACTCTTCCTAGGACAGTTCTACATCGATATCTCCCATCAATTACGATATAGGACATTGTGGCTGCAACCGTACGTATAGAATTTTTTCCTGCGTCTCTGGAATTATTGTTCTTGCGTGGAAGATTTTTCGAAGTCTGAATTTAATATTAGTTTGTTTTCTAACCAATTCTACCGAGACGCAACCTCTTCAAACCGAACGCAACCTCCTCAAACCAACAAATTCGCGGACTAGTAACAGAAATCGTCAAGATCCGAATATTCTCGAGACCTTCAAAGGCTGAGTTGTTTCCCAATATTGAATGCACTTTTCAAATAAATTTAAAGTGCTAATTAAAAAATAGCTACAGTATTTGTTAAGTTTACCCTGATTATTTGTCGTAAGTCACAATCTGAAAATCATATCAACTGGTTTTTTCTGAACTTAATAACTAATACCGTTTGTTAAACAATTTTAAGGGATTTTAACAACCAGCTGCGGTAAAATCATATGAGCTGAATTTTTCTAAATCTTCTCACATTTAATTCAAATTTCCATCAAAATTATGAGAACAAAAATTATAGCTCATCGTAAGATATCTGCCCCCAGACCCAAGCGGTGCCTGACCACGCCTACTAGTCAATGCCTTGATGTCAACATGCAGCCCATAGTCAAGGCTAAGCAAATTGATTTATGTGCGTTACAGAACTGTAATGACTTCATGATGAGGTTTCGTTCTGTTTTGCCAATACTAGGCAATCTGTTTGATGGTAAGTTATCAGATGTGCCCTCGCAAGATTGTAAAAAGTTAGACTCCCTCGTCCATCTCATAACCACGCAGGCTTTTGATAGACAAAAGCGAAACTTTAACTTTATACTTAAAAAATGCCTCCATATTAAGTCACCCTTTGGATATTGCAAAAGATTTTCTATGCTCGGGTGGTTTTAACTACGAAATTGCGGAAGCAAAGCGCCTCCAATCGCGTAGCAAAAACCCGCCCATCCTAGTTAAATTGTTTTTACCGATCGAGGTGTACTCAATCTTTGCTAAACGAGGTGACATTTCCCGATATTTAGAAATGACTAAAAGTTTCCTCTGTCCAGATCTTACACGAATGGTGCGAAGAAATGCGGCTCTCCAGTCCAATAGACCAATGACTTCTCAGCCAAATATTCCTTAATCTGTTCGTAGTCCCGATAGGGTAAATGCACTCGCTAATCCTTCCCCCCCCGCATACCTGGCCATGCAGCCACTAACGTCAGTGCACCTGTTATCCCTGCCTCCCAGATGTCTATTCATAGCCCCATAACCGTCAGTACACCTGCTATCCCTACCTCCCGAATGTCTTTTCATAGGCCCATAAACATCAGTGCACTAGTTAGCCCATCCCTCTTGATGTCGGGACCGTCAAGGTCCGCCACTCCGTCATCTACTACGATTAAAACTAGTCTAAATACATTCTCTGTCCAACGATCGATAAATTCCGCTGCCTCTAACTCGGCAACAAGTTCATCAAGAATGTCGCCAACACCGTCGAAAGCGTTTAGGCCGAGCGCTTCCCCACCACAACCTAGCTCCTCTTTTGACCGTGGGAGTCATATTATTCCCGTATAAGGCGTTATCGAACGCGTTGGGCCTGAATCACGAAAAATTTTATTTGCACGGCAGTAACCCGAACCGGTACAGTTGTAAATCTAATCGGAGTTGTCGTACAGGACATTCACTGATTAAGACCACTAGTCCTTACGCAAGCGGCCCCAACACTAATTTTATGTCACCGTTCCCCCCTATCAGTTCCTTTACCCATCCTCTACCACCCAAACCCGCAAACTTCTTCATGCCTTCTGGCCTCCCCACATTTCTTCCAAACGCCCCAGAAGCTTATTTTGGTTTATCCTCTCCTTATTTTTCCCTACCAGAAAGCAAGGCCCCTAGATATCTCAGACCTTATCAGCCATCCATTATTGGCTACCCATATGCTAACAGCTCCATACCCGTCAGTACTTATTCCACAAGTAATAACGGCCTACAGTTTGCCTACCCACCCTCAAATTCTTTTTTTATGAATAACGATAGCCATAGCCCTGTCACTCGAAGCACACAAAATGTCACATTGCCCTGAGCGAGTCAAACTCTGCAAAACCTGTTGCAAAACTGTTTCGTCGCAGGTCCTCCGCAAAACGAGGAATTTAAATACCCCCATTGCTTAATGATAATAAAACTGGTACTAGATGAGTCTGATAAGGCTGAATTATTCAATGCTTTCTTTGTGAAGCATTTCGCGACAGAATCCGAATCGGTCCCGTCGTTTCAACCATACTCAGACAATACTCTCGGGAACATTGATTTCTCCATAGAATTAATTCGTAAGCACATAATTCATCTAAAAAACTCGCATTCTTCGCGATCTGATTGTATCTCCAATTCAGTTATCAAAAGAGTGTTGACCTTCCCCAAATTACTTAGCCGTATATTTTCAGTCAATCTCTTAAATGGTTACTTTCCTGACACTTGGAAGACATCCATTATTCTTCCAGTCTTTAAATCAGCATCTCGTTAAGAAATAAATAACTACCGCAGTGTTCATAAAACCCCGGCCCCAGCTAAACTTCTGGAGAACATAAATTTTAATCAAATTCTCGACTTTTGCCTAAAAATAAGCTTTTAAGTGACTCGCAGCATGGTTTTCTACCCGGAAGATCATGCGAGATGTGTCACTTAGCTTTTCTTAACCACGTCACTTCCCTCCGTAACGAGCAGCAATCCGTGGTTGTTATCTACTTTGACCTGAGCAAAGCCTTCGACAAGGTTTCGCACAGACGGCTTCTGGTCCTAGTAGGTAATAGTTACTCCACTGCTCAGCTGATCAAGTGTGGCGTTTTCAAGGCACTGTCTTGGGTCCTTTACTCTTCATTCTATACATAAACGAAATTTCGACTGTTCTAAAAAATTCACACAATCTCATTTATGCAGACAACCTCAAACGCATATACTCATTTTATAAGGACACGGCAAGTATATGCGTTGATAAAATAAATGTGGACCTACTTACACTCTCACGTTGGACTGCTACTCGGCAGATGAAATTCTCTCCATCCAAGTGTAGTTTCATGTTTTTCAGTTCCGTCAATCTTCCTCGTCCCCTGGTCTTTCAAAATAATCCACTTTTAGAACGATCCACTATAAAAGACTAAGGTTTAAGCTACACAAATAAACTAGCATTGTCGCCTCATGCAGATCGAATATCTGCGAAGGCTGCACATATATGTGGTTTTTTATCACACAATTTCTTCCTGCTGGAAATAAAGTTAAAACTTTATCGCCTGTATGTTCTACCCATCCTAGAATACTGCTGTCCCCTCTTTGGTCTAATGAATGCTTTTGACCGCGGTAAGATTGAAAATGCACAGAGGGTATTTACTCGCAAAATATTCGCTCTTCGTCTATCCTCAATTCTTTATACGGAGAGATGTCAGTTAGCAAACATGACATTTCTTTGGGTCAGAAGACTCGAAGCGGGCCTCTGTTTCCTCTTTCGCGTTAACTCTACCCCTTACCTTCCACGAATCAACGCTCTCATTCCCGCAGATAGACCTTATGCCACTCGTAATTCCTCCAGGATTATTGCACCCCCCTCAAGCTCCACTTCGAACCATTCTCACTTCTTTGCCTCCAAATAAGCCTTCCTTTGGAATAATATTCCCCTCCAAATTAGGCTGTCGTCTAACTTAGCAGTTTTCAAAGTAAAATTACGTAATTACTTAACTTCGGAATATATAAAGTCCTTGTTAACGGTCTTCTTCACAAACACACAACTTTGGACTTTGAAAAGGGTCCCCTGGTATCTGAGTTGGTTATGTTTAAATCAAATTTTTTCCAGACATGTCTATTTCTTCCTCCTTTTAGCGATATTTACAACGATGTTTCGTCCACTTCTCTGTCCAGTCATCATTGCCGTTTTCTCCATTCTCCGTTTAACAACCCTGACGATAGGCTTCGTGGTCTTTAGTCATGCTCGTGGCGGTTCTGCTATTTTCGCCAGCTCGTCGCTGGACTCTGCAGTCTACAAGGTCGCATCTCCGGCGTTTCGTTGATGATCAGGTGACCTCTGCCGTTCACTCTCTTGTCGACCCTGTTATCCACGACGGCCTGCTCCAGTCTCACCTCCCTGATGGTTGATCATGAAGCCAGTCGGGCGGTGTTACAGTTGTGAACGACAGCCTCTGCTGTTATATGATTTCTCCAATTACAAGAAGCGTTTCCAACCCTCATTCGTTCTAATCAACAGTCCTGTCTCATTTGCACTACAATCAATTCTCTCAACAAACCCCCTTATTTTTTGAAGCAGTTTTTCTCCTATGTTTTGTTTTTTTAAGCGGGGGTTCGCTGAACTCCACCCCAGCTTAAATGGTAAGAGTTTTTTTTTCACTGCTTCCTCCTTTGTTCACCATGCATTGACTACTATTTTGAAACGACGATATGTTGGTGAATATGAATTAATCTACCAGCACAACTAAACGCTCCCGCTGCCTATGTGGTTGTTTCTCGGAGAGCAGCATTGATCAACTTTTTATTTATTTTTCCACGGCACTTAGTTTGCAATGACGAGGCCCTCCGGGCTTAAAATATAAAATTTATTTATTTATTTAAACGCGACCGCAAAGAAGCAGAACGGGCGCATGACACCCAAATTAGGGTGACAGATTAAGAAATTCAAACTTATCAATCAAATGTATGTATTTATTACTAATATTATTTATTGGGCGTCCTCACAAAGCATTTCTACTGCCTGAAGCATTGATATGCGCCCACCACCCCTTTCTTAACTGCTCACAGACATTCTGTCGCCTCAAATTATGCGCAACCTCGGCATGTGCGCACCCAATCAAATCCATATAAAGCCACTATAAACGAAGACCCGTCCCTACATATCGTCCCATCAGTACACATCATACCGGAATCTACCCTACATTCCCAATGCTGATATGGACTAGATGCATCGCGCGTAAGTAAGAAACGTGTTCCTTGACTCCTGCTCCACGTGACCTCTACAGTAGTCCACCATGCGACATCCGAGCAGCAAACCCCTTTCTGCAGAAACCTAGTATGTTACGTGGAGGGTGTGATCGTTTGTGGCACTCGTGGACAGATAATTGCAGTTCTGATAATCAACGTCAGTATCAGTAGGTTGACGAACCTGCTCGGCTGTTTGGTGTTTGAATCATGGACGAGATATTGAGATTAATCTTTTGGACTATGTTCCCATAGTGTTCGATGCATATTTCCTAGTATAAACAATCTGACGCGCTTGAGGATACGCCAGTACGTTAAAAGTCGCAGCTAAAAGGATGCTCACTGACGAACTGTAATGCTTACGTTGCCTGGACTCTTTGGCATTCCCAATAAATTGGGGTCCAAGCTGCCCTTCTTCATCTTTATAGATGTCTGGCCAGGCCTATATGACAAACTTAGAAATGCTGTTTAACCTTGATAACTGGTGTGTCTGATCCTGCTTACTCTCTTCTGCACTGCCTTGAGGCAGGTTTTGGGCAAATGGGAGAGTGAAGAAAGTATGTTTTAAGCCCTGCAAGTTCATTAGTGTTCTATATTAATTCACGTGAAAGTCACACTTCCTGCGCTGCCTCCTCCTGCTGTAGTTAAACTATAGACATCGTCGGTAACGAAGATGTAACTGCCCAAAATCATTGGTCGACTGAGTCAGAAATTCACATTGATTTTTATACTGTGCCTCACCTGCGATTCTTCTAGATGTTAGCAGTACATTATATCAGAAGAAAGCTTATTACGCGGATGGGTAATATTCAGATCGATCGTCCCAAACGATCAGGATAGCCATGTGCAACCAAACTGAGTGATGTTCCACTGGGTCTGCTATGTGATGAAGTCCATTATGGGTGCCTTGGTTTCAGTTACCATTGATACGGGGAAAACTGTGTGAAATTTTTTTACTGGAAACGATATTGTAACGATACCGTCAAATCACTATACCAAAACAGCAATGAAGGCTTTGGGCATCGTATGAGCGATCAGAAGGTCCTAGCTCTATTTTGGTACGGAGCTTTTTGTCTGAGTCTTCGGAAAAAGTTTTCGGCCGATGTGAGACTATTGCATTCAGTCGTGGACCCCTGAATGAAGAACATTTACGCCGTGTTGGAGAAAATTTAAAGAAGGATGACCAAATTAGTCAGCAGCTTAGGAGGTCGACCACATGAAGGTCGACCAGATAGGTTCAAGCCTTTTCCTCTCTCTTGCAGGTAATACAGAGGAGATATGATCATAATGTTCAAACTCGTCAGGGGAGTATACGCTGCTCTTCAGATGGCTGATTTCTTTGAATTCGCACAAACGACACA
>JAYGXS010001904.1:0-11987 GCA_036362985.1 Ligula intestinalis | reverse complement strand
GAGACGAATTCCAAGAAAGTGAGATGGCAGGACTGACATGACTTTTTTGGTAAAAAGGCATGTTGAGAGGGAGGTATGAGTTTTACATTCGTCAGATGGTCTAACATTTGGTTATAAATTATTTTTTCTAAGATTTTTGCTAAAACCGATGTGCGGTGAACACCACGATAATTTTGGGCATTGGACCGATTTCCGTTTTTGTAAATTGGGGTGATACATGATTTTTTCCAGATTTCTGGATAAGTACCATTTGACTGCAGTAACGAGAAAAGGTTAGACAGAAGTATTGGGGCATATGTCATATGGCTCAGTATGCAAGGAGGTATTCTATCCGTTCCATATGATGTGGAATTGGACAGTTGGCGGATAGCTTTCTCTACAGTTTCTTCGTTAAACAATATCTCTTTTAATACTAGTGCCATCATTTCTGTTGGTTGGGGGATTGGTTCTTCCTCGACTGAATAGTTGGTTGAGAAATACTCGTTGAAAAGGTTTGCTATTTGGTTGTCATTTGTTATTACCATTCCTTGGTCATCAAGCATGATTTGGGGGCCTTGTTTTTGATGATTATTTATTTGTTTCCTAAAGATTTGGGCTGTCCCTTCTGGGGACTCGATTGCCCGAAGTTCTGCTGCTATCGTCTTATTTGTTTCAATGTTCTGGGCTAACTCGTGAATCTCTGTAATGCGTCTGAGCGTAGATAGATAACTAATACATGGGTCGTGGAGTTGTTTTTTAAGTTTCTTTAGCCGTTTGGAAAGGAAGTTTGGGATTAGTGATTTCTTACATGGCGATCTCTCGTCAATTAGGGTATCTCGAATTAAATTAAGGGTGGCATATAATATGTTTACAGCTTCTAGAGGGGATGCTGTTAGGAGGAAAGAGCTCCAATACAATGACCTAATGTAGTTATTCATAGACTCAATGTCAAGATTTTTGGGGTTTATAGAAGTGTAACTAGGATCAGGTCTTATTTTAATGCTAAGAGGGAGCACTGCTATTATTGTCTTATGATCACTATTAAAGGTTAAGCTGTCGTTGTGCGTATATAAGGGCCAGATATCATTGGTGAGAATAACATCGAGTATATTGTTTCCCCTGGTTGTTTTGCTTATTATTTGCGTCCAGTTATGAAACATAATTGATGATAATAATTCATCATGTCTGGATGGGGCTGATAGTTCTGTCCAGTTTATTTCTGAACGGTTTAAGTCTCCTGCAATTATCTTATATTCGGTTTGGATATTTGATAGAATATCTAATAGATTTGTAAGACCAGTGTCATCATTACTATATTCCGGAGGGGTGTACAAACATCCAATTAGAATGCTTTTAAGGGTCTTGGATGTTATTATAGCGAAGCACGCCTCGCCATTGAACGTCTCCTGAAGAACCTCAAAGCCACTCTGTTCTATGGTAGATCTAATGTAGATCATACAACCTCCTCCTCATTTATTCGCACGGTCCTGTCTATAGAAGGTGTAGTTTGCTATAAAAAGTGAAGCATTGGAGGTTGATTCGTTTACCCATGTTTCTGTTAAAAAGACTATATCGGGATTGTGTGTCAATAAAAGTCCTAAGTCGTGGAACTTTGTTTACTATCGATCTAGCATTAATGAGAGCAACACTTATGGTGTCGGATACAAAAGCTGGTATCTGTTGTGAAAAAATGGATTCCTATTACTTGGTTGACTGTGTTGAGGGCTCATGTGCGGAAATTGTGTGATTGGTGGATAATATGGTGGTGTTGGACTATTTGTGGCGAATTGTGCATTATTGGGAAAAATTGGTGATGAGAGTGGTGGAATTCGATGGCATTGTATAACTATCGGAGGGTATGGAGTTGTGCGAGGTGGGATTTGATTGTGTGTTATATTGAAAGGGTTGGGTGTGCGGTGGTCGTCTTGTGTATGGGCTAGGATACATGGGTTGAGAGAAAGGGTAAGGTGTCATTTTAGGGTGTGCATTTAAATACGGATATTCGTTTTGATATGAAATTCTGTTTGGGACTGGTGGTCGATTCTGAGTTGTTCGGGGGAGATAATCTAACATTGGTTTACTACTTTGGTTCGTTGAGTTAGGACTGGTATTGCTATTTATGGACATGTTTAGACGTGTGCTGTTATTTATCGGTGTATCTTGATTAGATTCAGGATAAGTGTTGGTCATGTCTAATGGGGTTGTACTATTTCGGGGTCTTTTTGTTTGAACCTTATTCTTTCCCTTAATTGCTTCGGCAGGTTTATTATTTGCTTTCGGTTTGTCATAATTATAATTAGAAGAAGTCGCTCTCAAGTCATCTAAGCTGATGCTTTGTTGATAGTTTTCGTTTTCCTTCCCAGATGAGGAGGAACTCGTTAATTGTTCCTCTGCAGTAGCATTTTGTGGAGTGTTTCCGTCCTCAACGACTATATGCGGCTGACTTTGTTTACGCCCTTTGTCTTTGTGAAAAACTTGTCTGCGCTGCATTGGGGTCAAGCCAGGGCCTATATATGCTTTAAAACTCCGGAAACTCCTATTTATTTCAGAGTTTTGCAGTAGCATTTGAGCTTCGGCGTGGGAAGAACATGTAAGCAAAATCGGTTTGTTTTTACTTCGCGAATTTAGTCTTTTGATAGACACTATGCCTATACTTATCCCACATTGTTGAAAAACGTTTTGTATTGCTACTATTGGATTACTCGTTTGAGGAAAGTTGCGGAAGATTATATTGCAGCTACGTTTTGATCTATCTGAAACTTCTGTTGATACTAAATGCACCACAGACTCAATCTGAGGTAAATTTGTGAGGTTGCTTTCAAATGAATTGGAGTCCAGAAGTGAATTAAGAATCTTAAATACAGGTTCATACTTTTCAATAAAGTTTGTTAAATTTAAGAGGGCTGACAGATCGATTTGATCCACAACAACTTTCGCGTCATTCATTGTTTCTAATAAAATTTTCCAGTTAAGGATTTTTGAATGCTAAATATATGTCTAAGTAATGTGTTTTTGACAAATAAACTATAAAATACTAGAAGTACAAAACAAATGATTTGTACAGCGTTCTATGAAACAGAGGACAATATCTGACTAAATCAACGAAGGAGTTTGGTAGCAGATTTTGGCTAAGATAGTCAACTGTTACTTACTGATAATTTATTTAAAAAAACCAAAGACTTTGAGTCGTTTCTTCTCTTATATAAATCAATTTATATAAAGCTTCACTTATCTTCGAATTTGAACAAACCGCGTTCAAGGTCCTGTCACTGACCTGAACGGAATTAAACACTATTACACATCATTTTGCGCCTCAAGTTAGCGCAAAGAACTCAATAGCAAACCTCAAAATTGTGTTTAGTTCCATAATCTCCAACCTTTCATCACATAAGTAATCTACTGTAGTTCAGGACGCAGATTTCTCTTTTGGATTATACTTGCCGGAGTTAGATCAAAGGAGCAAGGGTCAGCGTCCTATGTTGTGTGGAAATCGCGAACTCAGGGGTTCAAAGACGTGACGGAAATACTTAATGGCGAAGTAGATGTTGAAGAATCCACTGTCAAAGGCATTTTAACGTATTTCAGACAGTAAGATTTTATTGTCGGAGGAAGGCCTCGGTTGGGTCGAATGTTGCTCTTTGGCTAATAAACAGGACACAACAGCTCAAGAACTGCGTCGAATCCTCAAACATCAGGAACAGAGGAGATTCGGGAGCAGAATCAGTAAGGATTAATTGGGGGAGCTTTGCTTCTTTGACAAATATTCAGCGATTCGCCAGTTACAAGAAGATATTCTTGGGACCAAATGTGATATTGGTCAGTACTAACACCAACTTAGCACAGTTAAATATGAACTCACGTTAAAGTTGACCATCCCAAGAAAACGTGGGAGTAGACGCCTGGAAGATGTGGGAGAAAAATCGTGCATGGCATCAAACTTGGAGGCCAGAGGACGCAAGGGTTCAGAAATAAATTGAAAGGTAAGAAATTCAAACGAAATAACATAAAAACGCAGTTTTAAAACCGTATTATGATAATTTACTTGCCAACGCAGTCAAAAACCTCAATGAGGTGCAACTTGTGTTCTTCAGGACTCCAACTAGCCACGAACTAGTCGTCGATTTAGGCACACGCGAATGGTAGAACATACAAGGCTTTAAGTCACTTTATTAAGGGACTAAGGCTTTCGCCCTTGACCTAATTATAACCAAAAATCGCATAAAAGGTTCACCGTAACAGTAGTACATAATACAAATGTAGGCTTAACATCAGCGATAAATGTGAGCCAGTTGCAAGCTGCTGCTACTAACACTTTGTTCATTATATCTGCCACAGTTTCTCAGCAAATGCGAATCAAGTTTGTGTTTAAAAATATCAACAGTTTTTGAGCGGACCACATCTTCCAGGAGTCCGTTCCACGCTCCAATGACCCGCTGAGAGAAGGCGTTTCGTCGAACGTCGATACGGGCTTGATTGATTAACCTCTGAAACATCTGGGCAGCATTGTGAAGACCGAAAAGAGAAGTGAGGGCAGTTTTGGATTATCCTAAAGGGTGAAAGGTGTCAGACGAGAGGTACGCAGTGGGTCGACCTTTAAAAAAACATCTCAGTCATAAAGAGTTCCAGTGAAATTCTGAGTAACAATCAAGAATAGCGGCTTCATTGAGGGTACAGTATTATTTATTAACTGCCATTACACAAGGAAAGTCAAAATATTTATGGAGTAGACGATCGAGCTGACACTGAAAAAAACTATTGGGCACTGTTTCGAATGTGTTTTAGTAGACTGCAGAGCCAGTACTATTGTTGTCAGTATGAAGAGTGGGATAGGGTTCAGAATCCACGATCACCATCTGAGCGGAAGAGAGATTCCACCGATTCAACAGACAAAATACGTGCTGGCTGTCCTGTTCTTGCAGGATTTCCTTTCTTTGGAAGACTTTCGAAATATAACAGGCCCTGGCTTACACAATTCACGAGTCAGTCCTTAAAGAAGAAGGACATGTATTCGGTCCGATCCAAGTGATTGCGTGTGACGCAATTGGGGCAAATCCGCCGCTTTTAATGCAGAAAAAACTTACAATTTCTCAGTCGACAAAGGAAATGGATGGTTAAATTGGCATATGGTTGTGGAAGAAAAATAACGAGGCCGATTGAATGAAATTTAACAGAATTAATGCTTTGAGTTAATCGTTTAATAATTTAATAAGGTTTATTTGTAAAGCACATCTCTGGCGCCTCCAGTGCTTCATTTGCAGACTTGAAAGCAGCAGTTGCCTCATGTTTTTTTACTGCTCTGTATTTCGCCATGCAAGATTTCGGGTTTTCGATCTAATTTGTCAATGTTGGCCAAGTTCGTTTGAAGTCTTGCAACCTATAACAATGTTTGGTTTTTTAAATATATTCCCATAAGTACTCCCGGTCCAAGTTAACTGCTAACCTTTCCAAACCCAATTTATTCAATTCAAACGATTCCGCCGTTTCTTGGTTGGCATTCTTCTAACAGAACAGTTACAACCAACATTCCTCGCGGTAATGAGCGGGATGTTTTCCAATGATGACATATTATACCATACAATCGAGTTTGCCAAAAAACCTCCGATGAATAATGTTTCTTCCGCAATGTCAGCGAACTTAAAAGCGACGTTAATAACGGCCCATTCTCGTCCGTCTGCTCTAGTGTTCCTCCTTTATGTGTTTTTTTTTCAGATAATACTGAAACGTTAAATGCATACAAGATAGTTATTTGCTGCGAAATTACTATAGTCAAAAATACAATTGGTGGCTGCAGTTTACACCTGGTTCAAAAGGATGTGGATGTGAACTTTCCAGCACGACTGCTATAAAATTTTCAAATTTCTTTTCTGGATATGAAAAAGGGGTCTCAATGGCATAAACCCTTGTTCTAAATAATGCTACGTAAGTTGCCTTTTCCATCCTTTGGCCTCGGTACACATGCTACGATATTTTTTGTATTAAAAAGTCAGGCAATGCCGAAATCGACAAGGAACCTTGCAAATATTGGGCCACAGAATCTTTCTTGCACGAAAGTTTTGAAAAATTAATTCTCTCCATCACCATTTCTTCCTGACGTTCCCAAAGATTGTGCTCTTGTATGAGCCTCTTCTTAATGTTTTCGAACGTTTGATTTAGTTGCAAACTAGTGTTCAGATTTTCAACGCAGACACGACTTTAAAACGTGAACGAAACATCACGCGCGGCTTTATGTGGCTGTAAAATGTTTTAGTATGCAGAAATTAAAGCAAATTCTTCGAACCGGGTTCGACGGGTATGCGTCATCGCGCTCCCGTGTTTATTATGGTTCCTATTCTGCTCCAATTTCTCTCAATTATTGTCCGTTTATTTTAAATAAACGATGACTAGTGTTCCGGCAGTAGGCATAGATACTTCTTATGCACGAAATATTTTGATGAATGGAATCACACAAACTCTGATAGTGAAATTTTATGCCTAATCACGAGCACAGTATGCAAAAAATGACGCTCATAAAAAGGGGGATACCTACAGTCGCTTTTAGCTTAGCTGCCTTGAAGTGCTTTCCTTAGCAGCATACGTTAGCCGACGGGATCACAAGACGTTCGTACCCGAACGGTTTGGACTTCAAGCATGCGCGCAACCTTTGACAATATTTTAATCAGTAGTCGCTAAGAGGTGCAGATCTTAGTGAACCAAGAGGACTGCCTTTCTTTTGTGGCTGACATGGATGTAAGAAACAAAAAATAGACTGGAGTGTACAGTAGAAATATATAAATGTGTGTTTTATTATGAAATTGTTACAAGGCATAATAACAATAACAGAAGCCAAAGTCAGCTGATAGACGAATCTTATAATTTGTAGCGTTACCCCACTTCGTTAAGCCGAAACAGGTTATGTCTAGGTTTTTTGCATAAGTTAGGCCGTAACATACATGTGAAGTTGAACGGACCTAGGCACCTTGTCAGGGTTTGGATCTCCACATTGGATCAAGTTATGTTTTGAATTTGGAGCCTCGTGGACAAGGATGATGGAGTTTTACGTTATAACCCGAGTGACCATTTTTGTTACATGCCAAAGATGTGGCAGCCCTACTTTTGGAATTTTTTAGAAATGTCTGCACATCGAAAGAATTTTTGAGAGTATCTCAGCCAGCAATGCCCGTAATATAGTTTTAATGCATGAATATTTTAATTCTTGCGCTTTTGATATTGCATTGCAGTGCACTTATCATATTTTCTTCCACATCAATAGCTCAGAAGCCCTGTTTTGACGGCAGAAAGTTAGCATAACTTTCATTTGCTTATCAGCAGTTGGGTCATATTAGCCTACTAACTTGAAGTTGCACGCAACCACGATACATAATGTAATTCCGGCTTACTTGGCAAGATTCTGAATTTTTTAACGGTAACTCAAGGATTGGAGTACGTCTTTATGCGCCTCCTAACGTTGAGTCTCACTGGCTGGAAGTTGGCCAGTGCTTCTCCTGTCGGACAGTGACGCTATCCGGCAGATGACCCCTTCCAGCTGTTTACGCAAATGAAATGAAATGTACGAGCAATGAAGATAGTTTAGCATAATGCACACGTGCATAAAACCTGATGGAAAGTAGGCTTCCCTTAGTCCTATTATGACGTTTCCAGTAATTCTATAGCGATTTCACTCTCCTGGATAAGGACAATACATAAACCCGAGGCTGTGCTAAAGGCTGTGAAGGTAGCTAGTGTTTGATTAAACCGCATTAGGTTAGAGTTTATGAACCTCACTTCAGTCAGAATGTGTAGTTTCTAATACAGACCACCCTATGTGAGTTTATCTAATACAATTATAAAGATTATACACTGTGCGTTAGAATGACCGAACACATTTCGTCAGTCCATAGTAGAGTGAGCGAATTTTTAACTGGTATTTTTAACTGCATCAATAAGTAGAGCCGGGTATAAAAATTCTGATCCTGGTTTCAGTTTATTTAAAATAGCCGTCGCGAAGTCCCCTACGAAAACATAGTTAGATAGCCAATCCTTGAAGTTGCTCCAGAAATAAGTTGCATCGTCATGTTTGACCAAAGGAAACTGGTAATTGTAGCCGTGATCCTCATCCTTCCGCACCATTGACGGGATTTTGCTTGCCTTCGTCAGCTTACCGACATTTACACATCTGGTTGTGGTACTTCTTCAGTTGCTACCAAACAGTCTCACTTTCGTCGTCCACCTGCTCTCCTATTTTAACCTCCAGACGCTTTATATATCCCGTATTCCAATAAGGTCGAATGATAATGTCACTTTACTACGCATTTTGAACCAACATTCAGCAGGTTTATCTCGTTGAGCGTCTAGGCACCCTTATTCCCCATATTTTTACCAAAGTTTTAGGTTCATCTTTTTAATTTGGGCGTTATCTCCTCGGCAGTTTGGACAGCCTTAATATGCACGTACTTACTTACTTACTTGTATTTGTTACGTCTCTGATCATGCCTGATCTAGCCATCCTCAATTATGTCACGGACGATACCTCTCCATACGTGATGATTGGCGGCAGTGGATCTGAGGAGCTCCACTCATTCTCCTCTCCAGCAACGGAGACTGAAGATAGAAGGTCCAAGAACTGCTTTCATGTCTTGAATCATAGTATTCGTCGTAGGAGCCATTCTTAGACCTTGACACACCCGCGTCAGGCGTCTCGAACTGTACTATGCGTTTGACGGCAGACGATTTTTCCCCTACTTCAAGACCGAAATGGAGCAAAGCATAGTTGTTTTGACTCTCACCAACGGAAACTTCTTTCTGTGCTCCACCCGTAAATCGCGTGGTTCAGTATCATGCTTCTGACTGCAGTAATTTTGACCTCTAAACCTTAACTTACCGTGACAGCTTCTGAAGTGGATTCATTCAAAGATAATGGACGTTGTTACTGGCTGTTCTGTGCTTAGTAGTGGTCTACTCTACGCGACGCCATCGGTAAGGGCTTTTCAGTCAACCGTTTGTCCAGCATTCATGCCACAGGCGCTTTTTCGCTGTCTGTGACCGGAGCGTATTGTATGGTTTTCGTCTGTTCGCTTCCAGTAGGCCAGAATGCCAAAGTGTTTACGACCATCCTTCTTCGTAGATTTTCGACTGAGCGCAATCTTCGTACTCGTCCTAACCAAGGAGGATTTCGTCCAGGTAGAGGATGTATTGACCAGATCTTCATCCTACGCCGCATACTAGAGCACAGACATCAAAACCAACAGATCACCACCGCCTGTTTCATAGACTTCAAGACCGCCTTTGATTCTGTCGACAGAGAAGCTTTTTGGCAAGTCTTGCTTGCTAACCGTCTCCCACCAAAGTTGCTCAATCTAATCAAAGCTTTTTATGGCACAACATCAGCCCGAGTAAGAACCCTTGGTGAAGAGTCAACTTATTTCACTCTGACTTGTGGAGTTCGACAAGGGTGCCCTCTTTCTCCAGTTCTCTTCAACTTCTTGATCGACTGGGTAATGCATCAGTCAATTCTACCTGACAGTGGATGTGAAATCAGCCCCGAATTCAGAGTACCGGACCTGAAATATTCCGATGACATTGTCGTACTCGGTAGACTACTCAGTCACTACAACCAACGCTAGACAGAATCATCAGCTTCGCTGCAACTGTTGGTCTTACAATTAATGTGCGCAAGACGAAGCTCCTGACTACGTATCTGGGCACAGCACAACCACTGTTTATCAGCGGTCGACGCATTGAAGAAGTTAGCTGCTTCCGCTATTTGGGTTCGAATATGCTAGCCAATGGACAGGCCAAAGGCAAAATCAAGAACTGAATCGCGCAGGCTAGAAATGCATTTAGGCTGCTAGCCAGACCCCTTTGGTCTCGCTCAGACATCAGTTTATGTACTATGCTGCTGATATACAAAGCATCAATCAGACCGGTGTTAGTATATGCCTGCGAAACATGGCCAGTGAGAAAGGCAGACATCCTATCGCTCGAAGTCTTTGACCCTCGGTGTTTTCGACTCCTCTTAAGAGTCTTCTGGCAGGATCGAATCTCTAATGTTGAGCTGTACCGCAGATGTTTTAAACTACCAAGTCTAGCATCGTACATCCAGCATCGCCGATTGCAATGGTTCGGCCATGTTCTGCGCAAACCATCGACGGACCTCTGCAGATTGGTCGTGAACCCTTCTTGTTGTGCTACTTGGAGATACCGACAAGGCGGTCAACTGAAGACATGGCTCAGCACCGTTAAGTCGGACGTTGAACGGATGGGCCTCGTAACCGTTTTTAGCTTGTGACATTGGAACAGCCAATGGGTTAACATCTGTGAAGAGCTCACCTGTGACCGCCGCCAATGGGCCGCCGCTATTTGTGACATCCGTAAAGCCGATTCATCCAACAACAGAAGCTAATCTGATCAAGTAGTAAATAGGCCAGAAAGCCCTACTTACCGGTGTTCTTTACAACGAAAGTCTTAACCCCTGCTTCCCGTAAAGACACTCACCCGTTTGATCTCACTACCAGATCCTTCAAGGTCATATGCAAGCTCCTTATTTAGCAGGCCCTCGCCAAACCATAATTGGTATCAAGGCTTTGAAACACAGTGACTTGCTGTACGCAAAGATGAACTGGATCAGTCAGAATGACGACCTTGTTATTTCCTTTACTTCTCAGCGTGCGGTTCAACGGCGACTTTGCACACTATATGATTTCTGTTATGTATGGCGTGGTTGTTCTGAGCAACAGACAGACTTGATACCGAAAAGCTGCCAACGTAGTCAAACTAGACAGCAATAAAAATATTTATCTGCTTCGTACCACTTAACCCTTCCGACCAGGACAAGTATACAGCTATATATAATGCATCACATTTTAAACTCTATCATTTTAACTGTTTTTTCATCCCTCCTAACTGCCGCAGCGGAGACAAAAACAATGAGTCTTCAGGAGAGCTATCGTGGTGCTCTTACCGGTCGTTTCACCTTTGACGAAAAGAGTGGTCAATTTAAAAGTCCCAGTCAGGGACATGGCGTTCACATCATCGGATTTTTCAAATCTGCCTTCCTGCCTCAGGGCTATCCCCAGTCCGTCAGTGAGGATTACATGGAGTACCAGATTTGGGACACTGTCCAGGTAAGACATATCTCCTGGGTTCAAAGATATTAACTCGGCCGGTAACTTCTCGGCATTTTTTGTCAATTTTTCAACGGTCCAGAGCACCCGTTGCAGAAAAGGCGCACAGTCTGGCTTTCCGAGAAGAAGAGAGACAATTAAGCATCCCCATTTCGGTCTTTTAACGCAGCCTGGACATCTTTATTTACTCTTTTGCAAAATAAAACCCTACATCAGAGTACACTCGACAAGATCTTCGGAAGTACAGGTTTTTACTTTGTCGCCAAATGATAGATGTTATATGTTAGTTAAATAATCGTGTCTAGTACCACTTCTAAATCTACACAGGAATCTCAACGCAGCGTGTGTTCCAGTTGTATAACAATGAATTTTTGGAAAAGAATCTTCATAACTGATTCCCGGCGTCTAGTAATTGATTTTCTACAAGCATAGAAATTCAGTTAAAAATGGCCTACCGTGTCAATGCTGCTTTTATCATCGGTGGTTTTGACACGGACATTTACGAAGATTCCCATTGGTTGACCAGAAAGTGACCATGTAAGAAGTGGACTGTAATTACGCTCCATGCATATCCGTCCGGCATACACTAGTGATACTTCTCTAGTCCCCAGTGAGTTATACTTCTGAGTAGACAATGTTTTCATAACAGAAGATGCACAGACACAGTGTGAGCAGACAAATAATTTTTAACAGTGACCATTGTGCACTTACAATAAGCCCTCGTGGTAGATACACTGGACCCGCGAAGGTCCAGCTTAGGGTACGGCAGGTGTGTGATTGGGAATGCGCATCCGCGGGGTGTGGGGGCCACGCCTAGGCACTGCCTCACGTCTCACCAGCCATATGTGCTCGTTCCCGTCTCCAGTCCTCTTGTATCTAACATGATACTTTCAGTTTCAGCTTGTTTTG
>JAYGXS010001903.1:1960-11988 GCA_036362985.1 Ligula intestinalis | reverse complement strand
AGCATGTTTTATAGAGAAAACAAAGCATTAACAAATTGACGGATACGAAGTTCTATGAATGAACATCTAAAAATTGTAATGTTTTAATACTAAAAAATTCGCTTTATTTAAGTATAGATTTTAAAGAAGGAGTAGTTTACTAACAAATAAGTTCACAAAATATTTTTTCGTGCATGTTTCTCATCAAATATATTTCAATTTTTTAAAGGCATTTGAAATCAATAACAAAAACACCTACCACATTAGTAGCCACTTTTGGTGATACACGCTTTTAATTAGCGGTCAGAACGAAGCTTATTAAAAAGTGGACGTCCTGACTTGACCTTAATATATTGAGATGGGGCTGTATAGTCATCGTTTTTAAAACCACGCGTACTGTACTGACTGGCTGCCTGATTAATTGGTAGTTCTTAATCTTGACGTCAATATTGTTGCCGACAAAGCACTAAGTATCTCTCACACAAACTTAAGGAGCAGCTAAGATTTGCAGCATTTAAGACTGATCACATAACGTAAGAACAACAACACGTTCCCTTATGTGGATATGCCCTCCTGTTACTTTCTCGTCCGTGCTTTTGACCAGAAACCACGGCCCAGTTCTCGTTCAAACAAGCAGGCTGCCACGTCAAGTTCACACGCCAAAACTTCAGGGACGCGCGCAGGAAACACATGGTGAGATGGCGTGGGCATGGACTAATCACAAGTGCCACACCGCTCCCATCGCATTTGCACGTAGCCAACGTTTGTTGCTTTCTCATTTTAGCTGATGATGGCTTCTCCTGTGGAGACAAAGGCTCCGAAGAATAAAATTGCCGTTCCAGAGATCGTGTTTTCTTCTTCTTTACAATGAGAACCTGAGGCTCGCTTATTTGCTTCTATTCATATATTTGTATCTCCTGGATTTATTATTTGGTAAATGTTCCCTCTAAGTTTGTAAAATGTCCCTGGATGTTATTGCATTGTTGCCGTTGCGACTGCGGCGTGATTAATTTAAGACTTTGTCAGTGTTCTTTACGAGCAGAATAGCCCTCAAGAAGAAGTTCATCTTCAAATCAATTTAGTAACCTCGTTCGTCTATGTCACCATACACTGGGGATCATCAAAGCTTGCAGATAGTACGGTGATATTATCGGCGTAGTCTAACTCAGTCGACCAACCTCCTGATGGAAGCTCAAATTTGTACTATTCATGTAAGGCTAGGCTAACGGACAATCTGTCTTATCCCCGATTACTATTTCCACAGACCCGATAATCTACTTATTTGTAGGCAGCATTCAGTAAACTCTGAATACGGCGCATAACCGACAGGCAAAGAAGCAATCCGTCTTGCCCATAAATTGCAGGTAAATTGCTTTAGATAATCCTAGATTAATAGTAATGAATGTAATCTCCAGTCGCCGTAATAAGCATACATTTTAGTGACCCTGTGGCGCTGACCACCTTCGGCGCCACGCATAAGGTCACCTCACTGTATTTCACGATCACCCGTGGGACTCCCAAGCATAGGTGCCGAAAATTACGCCAACGCTCAACAGATCACGGTAGCTAGCAAGTGTTGAAACACCAACGCCTGCTTCCCATATCCGGTCAGGCAAAGCACGCCCATGAGGCTATCGCATAAGACCTCATGTGACGGCTGCCGAAATGATATCCATCTAAAATTGTCTGCTTTGGGCGCACACGTACTTTGTCCGACAAAAAAATATCCTTTTGAAAATTCTCCACATCTACTGTAAAGAATAAATAATATGGATTTAACCATCTGCCAAAGATGAGGAGGACGAAGGTACGAGGACATGGACGGGTTTATTTTGAGACTGACGTTTTGGACACTCGCTCGGCTCCATCGTCAGGGTGACTGGGTGGTTGCACCTTTCGCTGGGACTGTTGCAGCCTTGTTGAGTGCCTATTATTATATCCACGCCCGACAGATGAACTTTGACCTGCCTAATCGATATTTACTGACCGTGATATTGACAACTGGTGAGCTCGTGTGATCTCTGCTCACTTTTCTGCTGTCGCCAGTCAGCGTACTGGCTGACGTGCTCATCTTCGACTGACGAGTGTTCCTGCCCGCCTGAATTGATCCCAACTTCGTGGGCGAGCCTTTAATAGGGTTCCTTGTCGGCTTCTCCCCTTTTTACCTCCAAAGTTGGTTATATTTCTCCTTAGAATTCGTTTTTCTTTCCTATTTTCATTGTTCGAACTGACTCAAGCCTTCTGCGCAACGCCTGGTAGGCGGGTTGGGGGTCTATGGCGCTGTTGAGCATGCTAGTCGAGACCAACTTCCCAGCAGAAATCTAGGTATTTACTCATTGGCTCGGGCAGGGACCCTTGCTTCGTCAAAGGCGGAGACATGTTTCTTCTGCTATGCGTGCTTATAGACCATATACAGTCATTTAAAAATTCCAGTGGATATTGCCTTGCTTCCGGCCACAAAAATTACTCCGCTCCCTCTTTTATGCCATGACATTTAATTTCGCCGAATAATTTTGATAAAACAGTTAATGTGCTGAAAATCGGAACAAGTTATTTTTTGAAAAAAATGTTAATCATAGTAACTATACACAAAGGATTCAATTGAAACGACGTCATCTATATACAAGGAAAAAAATAGCCGTATTCTACTCGTCCACAGTAGATGATCCACAGCTCACAAAGCTCCTCCATAAAAGTCGTAAACGCCGCCCCAGGTGTTTAGGCTTTCTTTCATCCAAGACATGGTCGGTTTCTGAAATAGTAAACAACGGCAAAACTACCATTGCAATTCCAAGTGCGAAGCAAAATGTTCAATGACTTCAATGTATTTGCCTGTCAAAACAACACAATTTTATGACTAACCTGAAGACTGGATGACTGTCTTCCAATTTCGACACTGGCGCTTTTGAGCGGCGGTCAGTCGAGAGGATGTTGGGTTCTTATTGGACAATGCATCACCGTTTTCTCCATGTGAGCACGTCCCCATTGGGAGCATGTTGGTGTGCTCCTCAATTGCTTTCCCCGGAGTACCAAATTCTGCAACTAAATGCATAGCCATCAATTTTGACTGGTCCTGCTTAGCGTCCACTTCTTCTTCATCGTCTTCATGTGCTTTTTTGGCTTCTTTCTGCTTTTCCTCTTGACTCTCGTTTGCCTGCTCATTCTCGCCCTGTTCTAACTTCTCTTCATTTTCTTCGTTGTCTGACTGTTGTTCCTGTTCTCTTTCCCCCTCCTCCTCCTCCTCCTCCTCCTCCTCCTCCGCATTATCATCATCATCACCTTTCCCCTCCACCTCCGGAGCCCCTTCGTTGTTGGACCCAGATTGTTCTTCCTCTCGTTGCTCCTCTTTTCTCCATCCCTGATCCTGCTGTTCTATCTCCTGTTTATTTATTTTGTTATCCCCGTTCTGCTCCTGCCCGCGTTCTCCGTTCCTATTCTCATCACCATAGTCTTCATCATCATCATCATCAGCCCTCCATTCCTCTGCTTTTTCTTGTTCATCTGACACTTCCTCAATGGTCGTTAGGGATGATGAGAAAGTCGACTTCCTGCACAGTGCATTTGCCCGAGCCGCGCCTATTTCGCAAACCGAAGTAAAACAATGTTGAGCAAAAACTTAGTAAACTGTCACTGTCGCGCATACGAAAAAAAAGAGATGTGCTTACTTGAAGTCCCTTGTTTGTTTCTGCATGGAAGATTGTTTGTTATTGGACAACTGTAGGGTACGGCCGATCCGCCGCAGTGTTTTCGGATGTGATTTACATAAGCTAACACAACAACAAACACTAACAATACCATCGAAATTAGAACGATGTCTGAAAAAGAAGGACAAAAGTTACTTTAATAGGCGTTGATTTCCGTACAGTTAGATAAAAAAAACTATCCTAAATGAATTGCATAAAATTCAACTGTAATTGATATTAAGTCACTAAAAGGATTAATTGATAGGAATACAAGATGGAAAGATGGACACATACCGTGTGACGCGTCGATTGCAAAATGCCATAAAACAAGGCTGAGTGGGATGAAATTGCAAACATGAATCAGATAAAACGGAATCAGTAGGATATTCGTGCAGATGCCACCAAGACGCTCCACAGTCAACATCTCTGAATCTTGTCTGTTTGAATGACTGGTGGGTATCGATCGTGCTGAGGTCGGCGTTCGAAGGTCAGCACGCGGGCACGTACGCCTGGCCATGCTTGCATGTCGTGCAGTCAGGAGTCTGCCTCGGCAATGGAGATTTTATTGTACGAAGAGACACCAGGCTCATCTTCTACTAGTTCTCTGAAGGCATTTAGAAATCTGTAAAACGTCTTCATGCATAGATCAAACTTTGTGTATTTTTGTAATGTCTGCTTGCGTAAGAAAAAAATTAAGTTCTAAAGTACGGGATGACCCATGACTTTGCATACATAACTTGGCCTGATGTAAGTGGTTTGTCAGTGCCTAGCCACATAAATATTACATACTGAGCTCTAGATATAAAAGGTATGGCAAGGGTTTGTTCGATTTCGTATTTTGTTGCTATTGCTCGATGGGATTTCTGCGGTCGTTTCCTGAGCGCATCCACATTGGTCCTGCTTTTGATATCCTTGACGCTGGGGCATTCAAAATCCGAAACAAATTATTTTGGCAAAACTACTAAAATCCCAGTATAAAGTCAAATTTATCTTATATGATAAATACTGTTCACACGAGACATCTGTCTCTCCAGATAGAAAGACGTAATAGAAAGGTCTGAAACCATAAATGTAAAAGGAAATAAATGTAAATGCGTCATCGCTGCTTACCCGATTCCTAAAATCTGGGTGTGGAGCTAAACAACCCGAAACTCCGATTTGTCTTTGACACTGAATCCCATGTATTTCTGATCATAAAAGTCTACAGGTTAAACCAAGGGATATGTTTGTAATTGGGGGTTGAGAATAGTCCAAGGTTTCCGGGCTTGGATGTCAAATTCCAGTTGGGGTCGCACAAACGTGCCGAAGACCTTGCCAAAGACAACTTTATAAAACTTAGCAAAGGCGCGCTTGATTCGATACAAGCTCAAGATTGCGGATTTGGCCACCTTCAAGCAGTTGAATGATGGCTTGAAGACCTTGCCAAAGACAACTTTATAAAACTTAGCAAAGGCGCGCTTGAATAGATACAAGCTCGAGATTGCGGATTTGGCCACCTTCAGGCAGTAGATTGATGGCTTAAGTGAGGGCGTGAACCACACCCTAAGATCCTTCT
This sequence comes from Ligula intestinalis, assembly GCA_036362985.1. Taxonomy (NCBI): domain Eukaryota; kingdom Metazoa; phylum Platyhelminthes; class Cestoda; order Diphyllobothriidea; family Diphyllobothriidae; genus Ligula; species Ligula intestinalis. The sequence continues at coordinate 6,771 of JAYGXS010001903.1, read as the reverse complement.
GGGTCTATACTTCACGCAGCGCTGGGTGATTTAGCTTGTACACCCTCCGATAGGAAGAGTTAGTACTACCGAATCCCATAATGTTGCATTTGGCGACATTAAATGGCGGGAGCCAGTCATTTGACCATTGCTCGAGTCGGTGCAAATCTGCCCGCAGATTTGCTTCGTCGTCTTCGCTACGAATGACCTACCAGAGTTTTAAATCGTCGGCAAACATTGCGGTTATACAGTCTAATCCACTTATGCAGTCGTCGATAGATATAGGGAAAAGGATAGGGCCCAGAACGGAAACCTGGGGGACCCCACTATCAACCGCCACATCTGCCAATCGCTGGTCACCAAGACATACGGTGTGAGTTCGACCAGTCAGAAAGCTTTCGATCCATCGGAATAGGTTGCATGTTACCCCTATACGTCTAAGCTTGTATAGGAGACATTGATTGGGCACAGTGTCAAATGTTTTCTTGAAATCTACGAAGACTGCGTGCACCGTATTTCCTTGATCGAGTGCTCTGGTCCATCGTCCTAGACAGTAGAGCACATTTGTCAAAAAAGGCCATCGCTTAAGGAATCCGTGCTGTATGTCAGAAACAGGTCAATGACACTCTAAGAATTGCATCAGCTCTATTTCGATGATTCGTTCCATGATCTTGCAGCATATTGAAGTAAGGCTTCTTGGCCTGTAGATGTTTGCGGACGCCTGACTCCCACTTTTGTGTTTGGGAGAGATCCACGCTGTCTTCCAGCCGGATGGCAGTTTGCCTGTGTTAAGGGAGGCCCGAAGGAGTACCTGCCGGGGTTCTGCCAATTCCACGGCTAGCTCGTTCAACAGCTTTACAGGTATGCCGTTCGGACCTGGCGACTTCGCGTCTTGAAGCTTAAGGAGTTCATGCAGAACAGTAACTTCCGTAATCTCAACTGAGGCAATGTTCGAAATCTACTCTTCATAAGTAATCATAAAATTCTACAGGGTAAACCAAGGGATATGCTTGTGATCGGGGATTGAGAATAGTTGTGTTCAGGGAAGATGTGAAATGTTTCAATATTGAGTGAGCAGAGGATTCATTGAAGTTGTTACAAAATTCTCAGTTTCAATCTGGACCCCATGCCTACTTGGAAGTCGGTTCTTCGAAATAGCTGACTGTCGCACGCCGGGGCCAGTGGATAGTCTGTCACGTTCGTAGATTTGCCAGGCCTGCACAGTGAGGTCAACTTGCTCAAAGAGAGTTGCAATAGGCTTCCCTAGATGAACCAGTATTCTATACAAATTTGTTTAATAATGAGGGTCGTTAGTATCAAACTAATTATATGGGTGTTCTATGGTGGTTGCTGCCGCCCGACGCCATCCTTACTCTTGACGTCACAGATGGGGTCACGCAGAACATAGGAATTCACGCAAAGGCAGTTTTGGTGTGCCTGGAGCAACGATGCACTGACACGCGACCTTCTTAAATACCCAGGCTGGGTCACCCACCTTGCATGATCCAACCAGTCACATCCAAGGCTGCATAAAACAAAGACCTCAAGGCAGTGGCTGCCGCCTGCCATCAATGCACATTCTACCCATCAGGAAGCGGACACAGGGAGCGTCGTTGGCGGCTGTGACGATCCCACGCTCTCACATGGCCCTCACGGTCCGATGTCATGCTAGACAGAGTGAAAACTTCCTCCTTACTCTTTTGTACAAAATACATTGTTGCTATCAATCTAGCCCTCTCGTGACTTCTCACTTCTCTCCTAGAAGATCACAGTCGTTAGGCTAAAACGCCTAAGCCTTGACGCTCCCAAATAGTTCCATATGCTTTTCTGAGTTAATATGGAGTGTTACTTGATATATTTGCGTAGCTTCGTTTACAGTTGTTCTTCACAATCTCGTGATCATCTTTATTGGACATTGCTGTGCATCCCGAAATGGGAAGAAGCATAATGTATATACTGTGGAGGAAAGTATTATTTTATTAGACTATTGACGATTTGTGCACGTAAATTTTAACCCCCTCCTTGCCAACACAGCTATAAGGATTGTGTGCAAGAAATGTTGCAGTAGAACCGGAACTCGATATGTTATTGTCTTCTTAGATTTCCTGGTATGACGGACTCTGTCTTTCTCTCTGAATTACAATGCAAAATCACATGTGGTGAGGCTAATGTGTTCTGGTTCTTTCGTTTCGTTTCCCTTCTTGTCTCCTCTCTCCTTTCCTTTTTCTTCTTTGCCTTTTTTTCTCTTCCCTTGCACAACCTGCCCTACAATGCTCATCGCCAATTTGTTTTACTTTTTAGCACTGTGCCCATCTCGTCTCAGGTGACAGATATGTAGGTGGTGATCTATGGCAGGTGGCGGGGAAAAGAGCTAGGTTGACACTCAGCGCATTCCGTCCGTCGCTATAATCGGTAAAACTGTAGGACCCCCGAAATATATATTCCTTCGCCCGTTTGCCTGACGTATTTTGTGCTCAAACGTTTAGTCAGTGTAAATGAATATTTTCTTGTTGTGAAAGTGATCAAAAATCATCATATTAAAGAAACTTGTATCTAAACGCGCACATACGGCAGGATTAATTGGCGTTACTGAAGTTCTTGCCAGCTTTCAGCTGCATCTTTTCGCTGCATGAGGATGATAACCAAGAGTACATGCCATCATTTGAGATTTCGCAGAATGGATGACATAACAGCAAGGGTCATAGTTCGGTTTAAATAATGATCAAGTAAAGGACACTGCGTAAGCTTGTCTTCTGTGAATCAGGATATGACTTCATGAAATACACGCCATTGAGCTATGCCGCAAAACACTCACAATCAATGGGTGACGTTAATCTAGGACTTTGAGCAGAGAACATTCAGACGCGAGGACTTGAATGACTGTCTGGTGAATGTATTCAACAAACTTACTACTTAGGTTTTATAAGTAGGCTGTTTGGGTTTACGCTGTGTCTCTTATCATGCCTTCTGGTACATAAGATACTATTACGCCTTGTGGCTACGGTTTTTGAAGTTCGTAAAAGGAAACTAGCGCAGCACTTGGTTTGGTTTTCTGTTTGGGCTAAGGCTAGGCTAAATGTTGAGATAGGGGCTTGGCTTTATGGTAAGTGTTTTTTTTTCAATTTGCGGTCTATACGGTGGTCAGCTCATCTGTGGGCTTCTAAGCAGTTTATGTTTGAAATGCCAGCCCTACAGTGTCCCTCAGAGTTAATAGATTTGAACTGAGCTTCCTAGATAACGACTGAATGTTCACATTAATACTTGAATCAAATAAGAAGGCATCTAAGAGGTGAATTATAGATTATATTAAAATAAATCAGCATATTCAGCGCTTCTGAGCCAAAAGTTACCAAGAAGAACAACATTAGCAACAAGCGCTCACCAAACTTACCGCTGATTTCAATATTCCATTAGTTACTTTCACTACTCTACGTTGTTAGTTGATCAGCAGACTCCACCAGTTTTGCGTGTGACCACAATTTGCCATCTCTTAAAATAAAGAAACAAAAAGTTCCATTTTACGTTTCGTTCTCGAAACAGTCACCTCTATTTAAATACAAAATGAGAGGTCCAGAGTAGCTTACAAAAAGTAACCTATGCTGATGCTAGGATCTATTCCTTGCCTTACAGTAAGCAGTCATCTTTGTTCGAAACATGTGTTCCAAATCGTAATCCCATTGAAGGATGTCTCCATTACTACGCACTGCAGGGCACTTTCGGATTGGGATGCATACACTGACATAATTGAATTGTAGCATTACGCCACATCATGAAAAAAGCAATGTAACTGACGGGTATTCGAGATAGCTAACAGGCACATAAAACTAGAAAGATTACCAGAGCTTGGGAATTTCCAGGTTCTGAAAGCAAACGATTTTTTAAAAGCGTTTTTAATGGCTTCTCGAAATAGCATAAAGATATTCAAATGTAACACTGAACCGGATGGCACGACAAGAGAGATGAACCGTTGACTTGTGGGAGCCTGAGTCATGTTAGGTTCCTGAGCGAAGGAGAAGGGTGATAAATGACAGCCTCCTACACTAGATGGGCCTAGTAGTATATCCAAGCGGATTCCATCATGGAAGCCTACTGCACAAATCCGGATACATATGCCAGATTTATGCCAGATTTTGTTCACTTAATCTGCATTTTCTAGTAAGGGAGACCGATTGTATGAATATTCGGAAAAGTACTGTGAAAAGCGGAATGCATTAAACGATGGTAATGTCAACATTCGCTGGGAGATGGTGTCATCACAATTCGGGTATTAATCCTTAAAATCAGTTTTGACCTACTGAGATAAGATAAACATACGCTAACTTCAAACTTAATCAGTGGCTTCGCACATAACCCACCGCTGCATGACACAGTTGTAAGTAGTTCGGCATTTATGCGTGCTTTATGTATAATATTCTTTTTTGACGTTTATATCGGTCAAATCTCCTCAGAGATGAATATCTTACTTGGAGGCGGCCAGACTGCATTGAGCTTTGTAGGTGCAGACTTGCATTTCCAATAAAATATATGCTTTCTTTTTTTAAAAAAAAATAGAGCTGAATCGTAACCGCTAGTTTTTCTTCTATCTGACAGCAAGCAGACGAGCCCAATATTACACTCTAGTTTTCAACTTAAGCTGGAATATCCGCGCGGACAAATCGTGGCGATACTTTGGCTTTTGACCGGGGAACAGCTCATAAGGGATTTCGGGCCATCATGAGTTGTAGGTAAAGGTAATGAATAGATCCGAGCGTCCAAAAATGTCTACCGTAAGCCAACGCATCTTGCGTTTGCTCATGCATATAGCTACGAGACCCAGTATGGCTTGATGGCAA
>JAYGXS010001902.1:0-11988 GCA_036362985.1 Ligula intestinalis | reverse complement strand
CTTCAAAATAATTACTCCGGAGGCACCACAATCGCCCATAAAATAACCAAAAAAGCAAATGACCTTGATATCAGTCCTTTCAATTAAAAATTAGTTCCATGATCTATATTTATCGGCAATAAACGAAACGAGACGAACTACTGGTGTGAAAGGCGGGGGAGGGGTAAGTTTGGCACATGCAACTAGAATGACTTTTTGACCGAAAATAAACACGTTCATACTCGATGACTGGGAGTTCTACAAGTCAATTTAAGCACGCGTGTTATCCAGTTTCTTAGGTTTTGGCGCATACCGTTTTTAGAAAAACTGACCATAAATTATAACTGATCGCAAAACATAGCCTGCAAACCACTTGTCAGTCAATGTGTGTGCAAACGTAAACAGGCAGGATCGTTCAAGTCGGATGCGCTGCAGCGAGCAATCCACGCAGGAGTGCCTAATGACTGTGGTCATGCGAGGTACTGTTAACATCAACAGAATAGCAGCTAAAACGAAAACCGAGCCAATTCTCCAAGAGACTGAAAACCCGTAAGCATGTGCAAAAGTACGCAAAAAATTGAGAGGTTAGTACAGTTATGTTCCGCTAACAATGTCAACGGGATGCCAATAAAGCGCGAGGTAGGACCATAGGTGACAGGCAATTAGGGGTAAGTGCGAATGAAATTATCCGAACAAAAGATATGAATATAGCGGGGCAGTTTGGCGTCAGCACCTTTACTTTCATATAATCAGAAGCATAGTTTTAGTCTACCGTTACAATTCTTATGAAATTCTTATATGGAATGAGGAATCCAAAAGACTGAAATATAAAGTTTATCGACAGCTACGCGGGGCTGGCAGGCATTTTACATCGTCAGGCAGCTCTACCCCGAGCCAAGTCGAAAAGACTGGAAACTTGAACGCCCGTTGGTAGCTTGGACACAAACCACAACGGCAATAAGCGTACACGTTCTGTCAACTGCCTTAAGAAATACTCGTCACGTGAAACTGGGCCTCATAGATTTGGACCAATAAATAGAAGATGCCAGTAGGCCTACGGTAGGCAATCGCTTGAAACCGAGTAGTGGTCGGGGACTCAGTCAGTAGGTTAATTATGATTCCTTGCTCCTGCGCTCCAACCACTACTAACAACAAGGTCACGCATGAGGACATTCCTTACCGTAGTCCGATGTACATTACAAAAGACCACCCTCTTCGTATCCTCAGCAGCCAGCGTTGGGGCAGTAGACCGCTAAAGCTGTTTTATTGATGGCAGCATCACAGACTTATAAGAGCAATTATCGGTAACACGGGTCGCCAACGTATGAAACGGATTCTGGCTTTATTGTGCCGTGACCGAAGCAAAATGTCGACTAATAACAATAATATTATCGTGATATATGTGGAAGTACTCCAGGGTTCCATGGAGGCGGACAAAGCCAAAGGGCTACTGTCTCAAGATTAGATAAGTCCTTGCTGCAATGCATTTTTAGTCCTTCTAAATTGTCTGGTTTACATATTTGCCTACCGGTGTATCAACAGAGGTCTGGGCGTGTAAGGTGACACGGACGCCATAGCGCGAGTTGGGATACAAGACTGAGAAATTTGCAGAATATGTAGGTCGAGCGTTTGATACAAGTCGAGTTTCCTACTTTACATTTTTGGGAGGAGGTTCGGCCCGCAAGGTAGTGATTGAACGAAGTACTTGGTTAGTGATAGTCAAAGTGCCCATAACATGGTATCATCACACTATGGTATTTTATAGGACAGCCAGTTTTCAAACTTAATCTTCATACTTCACTATTAGTATTGCTGATTTTGGGTGATTATTTACTTGGAAGACTTGAAAGCTCCCATATTTTAAAGATAATATTCGTCTATGTTCGTCACAGTATCTGTTACTTGTGGACGAGCCAGGCATTCATAAAAAAGGCTAATAAGCGGACCCTGTCACTTTAACCAACATACTAGACTTACAAAGAAGCTGCAGTAATACATAAACTTCGTGGCTTAAAAATAGGTAGGAAGCATAACATGAAAAATTGTAAAGTAGCCCTTCCCAGCAAAAGAGGCGAGTGTATGTGCGAGTGTCGAATACTGAACTGGAAAATTCCCAGGCGGGGTAGTAGGGTAGAAGCCTTACAGCGCATCTGCAGCTTAAGGGAAGAACTATCGCCGGACGGCAATTAAAATAAGTTCATTGTATAAAAATCGAAGAGTAAGACTCCGACACGACAGGTATAATTATTCCGTGTACATACAAGGAACTGTCCTAGCCTCATGATCGCTATGAGATGTTCCAGATGAAAGTAAGTGAACAGCTGAAATGGAAGTCGTTTGTTAGAAAATTAAATGCTTCCAAAGTTAATTCCTGTCCATAGTATACGGACGTGTAAGAAGTCTAAACTTAATAAGCTCAGCACATTTGTGGAAGGAGTTTGCCTCATATCGTATTTAAACAACATCGCCTCCAAATACTGCTCGAACAGTCACATCGACGGATGATAAATCAAGAGTTGCACTTGAAATGCCCAGCACACAGAGTTTACACCAAGGAGGACTAACTGTACGAGTATGTTGCTGAGCTTCAGTTCGATTAAAAACAAAAAAAGCATAACGTGTTTGACTGCTGGAAGTCTAAAAACTTGTGTTCGGATCTAAATAACATTATATTCCTGGCAGACAAAAGAGAAGAGTCTTTCTCCAATTAAAGTCATGAAAGGGAAAATAATAAACCATCAAAATACCTGTCGCAGTTCCGTGATGAGATTTTGGGTTTGGGTGACAGCACCGTCTACAAAGCTTTTAAACTTTGGAAACGCGACGGCAGCCGCGGACTGGTACTGGGAAACAAGTCCGGAAAAGGTAGCAATGGCCTTTTCACGAGCTTGCTTCTCGGCATCGCCGACAGTTTTGGCCAGATGCGACGGAGAGATGGTGTTCAGGCTATCCTGCATCTTCTGATACACCGAGGCGATGGTTGCCTGCGCGGCCTGCACCTTCTCAGAACCAGCCAAGGCAGACTGTAAGCGCATCAGGCGTTCGTAGCGAGAAAGCGGCTGAGAACCATCCTGTATTAAACGAGAAGACGAATTACTATACGTGGAAAGATTCATCAAACATTAGAATGGTGTTCGAGTATAAATAGTAATGGGGCATGTGCCTTAATGACGGTAAAATTATATATAGGGTAGTTATTCTGTTATGTATTTTCGGGGAATTACCGGTTTTGCGTCTTTGACTGAAGGTATGAAGTATTCAAGGTAGCTTTCAGCGGCAGTTAGGGCGCGATCTGCAATCGGTCCCAGGAGATCCTCGGTCGGCTTCTTTACATGTGGGACAACTGATTCGATGCGATCGAGAATTTGACGACAGGCAATATCGTCCAACTGACTTACAGCGCCTGGGTAAAAGTACGGAGATAATATGAGCAAACAAAATAGTTTCGAGGTTAGATATAATGAACTGAAAGTAGCTTCATGGAATGAAGTAAAAGGTAGAATAGAGTCCACGAGGAGCATTTGAGACGTTACTACTCGAAAGAAGCAATTAACAAATCCAGGGTTAATATGCACAGTAACCAGCCGAGTAAAAAAGTTAATGGTGAAAGCAAGCGAAAGCGTAACCCTTCAAATATATGTGAAGTACATGGAAAGAATAAGAAACATTGGGTAGTAAGGAATAAACAAATGGTGTTCCAACAAGGACTCGATCGAGTCCTTGTCCACATTCCTTTGGAAATTATAATCAATATTACTATTGCGACGGTCATAAACGAGGACTATTGGAGTCTTATAGAGAGCCGAATAGGTGTTCTTAAGCGGGAATAGGGTTAAAGCTGAAAGGAGACGGCTGATAACTTCCTATTCATTCAGAAGAGCCTATAGATACATAGGGTCAATTATGGGTTTTACGTAAGCTAACTCGAGTTGGCGATCGCGAGGACTGCAACGGATAGCCACTTAATATATGAATTAAGAATTGCGCAACTGGCGGATAAAGTAGGTAAAACAAGTATGTAGGTGAATAAACTGTATGTATAAACACAAACCTGTGCTGGCCAGTGATTTTGCCTTTTCTTTAAGAACATTTGCAGCTTGCTCACTAAGTTGGAATATGCTTTTAAAGTGCTCGCCACTAGAAACCCATGTGTACGCATTTGATGCCACTTTCAACGAATCATTAACCACAGGATACTCGGCAACACGCTTTGAGAACTCGGCCATCTTCGCAAATAGACTGGATAGTGTTTAAAAAGGCACATCTACAGGTCCACTTGTCTAAGTTGCGCGGTTCAAATTATAAAAATTAAGTTTCCCAATTCAGTAAATTATTCCGGTACTCTTTCTGAGGCACAGAAGCAGATCAACACTTCAACCAGCCAGCAGAAGGCAAATAACACATAATGGGTTGGACAGTGCTGTTTTTTGTTGCTCACTATATTACGAGAAAGCTGCAGTCCTTGTTTTCCTGCCTAAATAATTTTGAATCGATTGCACAAAATGTGTCTGCGAGGGTTGGAACATCAGCAGAGCCCCTAAATGGGCCCAGCAAAGCCGGTAAAAGGATTTTACCTGAATTTATTTGGAAAAATAAATCAGCAGAACCCCCGAAGCAGATATATAAATATAGGGTGCACCCAATTACAAAATATCTACATGGTTATTTGATCACCTCCGTCCAACTGCAAGAAATTGTGCCACAAGTAGAACGTTCTGCTGGAAAAACCAACACTTAGACCGCTCGTAGACACTAACCTGCACCAACAGACGATGACAGATTTCAAGAAGGGGCCAGGGTGCTGATAGAATCACAGACGTGTGACTGAATTGCATTCGTTAACGTGTCGGACGGTATTTACAGTGCAATGGTTGGAAATACTCGAGTCGGCAATACTAGACAGTGCATGGAATTATCGCAAACTATGTAATGACCAGTTGTCTGTGAAATTTCAGATAATCGGTCCGCTAAACCGACCCTCTTCCTGTGCGGTAATGCTTTTAAGCTTCGTCTTCCACTCTTTCACTCAGCAACAACCAGCGGTTATACGCTATAACGCAAAATTTATCATGAGGGATGCTCGACCAGCAGACTTTAGAGCATCCGTCGAATTGGCGGTCCAGAAACGTGAGGCAAATAAGGAGTATAAGAACGTCCTGCAGCAAACAGGGGCACATTTACGCCTCCAACACTAACGCTAAATGACGATTTCTACAGTAGAAAAACAAGCACTTCAGAAAATACGAATCCATATGTGCTTTTCCAGAATTTTAGTTCATTTTTCTGCAAGAAAATATTCAGTTCTTGAACCTTCTATCCACACCATCACATTTAAGGTTACGCATAGCAACTTGACTGCATTGGAAAAGCACGCTATATCAGCAAAGTATGTGCTTACTAATACATCGCTGCGGTCCATTTTCGTGGATCCTTGGAGAGGACATCCGTTTACGTTACATTATTATGTAGAGAATGGTTTCTTTCTTGAACTCCCTATTTAAATCCAAAAGTCTTGAAAGAGCTTGACTTTAAAAATAGTTCATAAGACAAATGTAGTGTTAACATCGGCGATACTTGTAGGCCACCTGCAAAATGCCGCTTCTGACACTATGCTCACTTTAAGCGACACATTTTCTGGAAAATTGAGAATCCAGTTTGTGTTTAAGTGTCTCAACAGTATGTGAAAGTGCCACCTCGTAAGGGAGTTCGTTCAACGCTCAAATGTGAAAAGGAGTTATGTGGAACGCCCAGATGGACCGGCTTCCTCTGCAGTTTACAGGAATGACCCCGCAGATAATCTGTCCGACCCAGTTTAAAGAAGTCGTCAAATTCTACGGCGCAATCATGGTCTCTGACTATTCAATAGGTTTGAATGCGGTCACCGCGTAGTTGCCTGTATATGAGAGGAAGTAAAGCAGATGACCAAGGTTTTTGATCACCTTCGTAGCCCTCGCCTGCATTCGTTCCAGGTGCAGATAATACTCCTGGTTGAACTTAACAAACTTCCTTTTTTACCTATTTAATCCTGAACATTCTAACAGCTAGATAACTGTCTATAGGAACTGTAGGCTCACTTTGGCTGCATAAATGTATCAGGATCAGAATTGTCAGTATCCTGAACTAAATTGAGTGTGAATGTGAACGTTCAAATTCCAGGCGCACATATGAGTAAAGAGATCTGTTTGAGCACTCCAAAAATTTATTTCTTATTGTGCGTTTTCAAACTCGTATAGAGGTCCATCGTGGGTGATAAGAGCAACACCAGAACAAGCAAGGGTTATATGTTATATAAACCAATGAAAGATCACTGATACAAATCTGGAGGTGTCTGCATGGGGCGCTGTATGCTGGCGTCAGATTGATGCAGAAATTGACCGGGTTCTCATCCGGGATGCAGTTTTCAATTAATTTTAAGTTTTATTTCTAGTATGGGCGAGCTTAGAGTCTGCACTGGTTTACTCATGACCGGCTTCGTAGTTGTTGGCAGACAATTACTATTATTCATCGTTCCTGTCATGCGACTAGCTTGTGTTCTTGTGTGCACGCGCCAAACAGTCGTCGACCAATCAGATCCGACGGGGAGCAGTGTGACCTCAGCCAATGTGGGGCGCAGCTTAGCGCACGTTCATGGCATGCAGCCTGGGAGACGTGCGCACATGTTTGTCTGTGTGATAAACTAATCGGAGAAATGTGGACACTTATAATACCTCCCTCGCGCGTACATCAGCGGAACTACTGGTGCAGATTGATTGGCTACGTTGTTCGGTGCAGATGCCTTATTTGGTATCTTAAATACGGTTTGCCATATGAAGCCGTGGAGCCAGCAATTGATAAGAAAACCAGTTTTAGAGAAGATGCAGTAATGGGTTCGTAACTCGATCGATTGATTGGAATAGCGAAAGTATCCAGGAATTTTTCCAACGAAGTGGCAAGGATTTGGGCTCTGTTACGCTGCTGCAATAGCGTCTTCGGATCTGGATTTGGTGCCGAAGTCATATACCCCCACTGACTCGAACATTTAATGATCTACTGCCTCTGTTTGTTGCTACGTTCACAGCAAGCCCATCTATAAATGCATTATGAAAATTACGAAGCAATGAGTCTACCGAAGCAAAGCTTGAGTTAAGAGTCACATGCAGTTGTCTGCACTGAATGCACGCCGGGTGAATGAGTTCATGGAGTGTTTTACGTAGTCTTCAACCCATAAAAGCTTCGGCAGCCGTAGGAAAGGGATAAGGGTAAATGAAGTTCCCGGGTTCAGCAGAGGAATTTCGAGACGCTTGTATACATCGACTAATATTATGTCTATATCTCCATCAAATGAACCAGTTAAATCTATTTGCACACCTGTCAAGGGTCCCTCTGGTGGTTGCCACGACACGCGCTGTTGACGAGATGGCATTTTGGCAGCTAGCTGCCACAGTGAACAGCGCTGAACGCGGGCACAGATGTTACTGTCCGTACCCGGCGTATAAACAGTGCACTTCACTTAATTGGCGCAGTGTATCAGGTCCAAGTGAAGATGGAATCCATAAATGCTCTGCAAATATGGAAAATGAATCAGCGGCAAATACGGGTAGAAATACCGGTGGTAGATATCGCCAGTGAGTTGTACTGTATTTAAATGGCGGCTTGGCAGAGTATGGGATTATGACTGGGGCAAAATTTGTACTTGTATAAGTTTTCCATCTCATATCTGAGGCAATCTACAGAGAGCATGAGAGTTTGAAAAAAAATTGACATTATTAGCATTCCAGCTTAGAGAGAACGGGGTATGGGAAGAGTGTAGCCGTCGTGATCCGTAAAGTCCACGTTCACGTCGTCTAACTTTGTCGTCCTAGCTTGCTCCTTTTCGTCGTGTCACGCTTCTTGGCCGCGCAAACGAAGGGTGGGATAGAAGGGGCTATTTCAACACACCTGCTGATAAAGTCAAAGTAAGATACTCAGGCCTAATGTTGTTCTCGCCCGTCTTATTACTGGTTTGCGATACATATACACGGTGGCGGAAAACCTACTCCACCAGAATATATCCTTCGGAACACGTGTTAAGAAAGGAAAGTGTTCGAATTATCCTTGAATTGTGCACACACACGCCTTTAGGCCGAACTGATCATTGTATTCTTAGTTGAGGGTACGGTAATTTGACTGTTCCTTAAATCAGAAAAAGACCTGTTGATTTCTAAACGTATCCTCCAAATACTCTCTTCAGTGGCTGGCGTTATTATTTTTCAGCAATTTTCCGATCGCATTCTTGATGATGTTGCTCAGCAGTTTCACTCTGAACTAATAGCTACGAAGGCTTTCCGTAATATGCGCCGAAGCTCCCAACATATGTCTTGAAGTAACTTGATATACCAACACCTTGTATCTCCGTTCCTATAACTTTAACTGCGTATGAAGAAACCGAAATCAAAAAATAAAATTAGACCTTTCACCATCATAAATGTGGATTTTATGTCAACCCCTAAACTTTGACTATCTTCTTGTCTTATCCCTGAGTCTCGGGTGGAAGTCGAATGGCTAAGCGATGGAGCTATAGAAGCGTACAGCCGTAAGGATCAAATTCGGTCATCAAATACAAAAGATCGGTCACGAAGCTTATTGAAGAGTCCTCCTGCCAAGCAAACTAAAATTCTGAAAAGTTTAACAATAATATGTTTATTATGCCAGTTTACAGGCAATTGTACAGAGTTGGTAATGCACGTGAAGCTTGCGAATCAGTGGCTTTAGCAAGTATGATTGCTAGAACTAGCACTTTTAGCCTTGGCACAGCACTTCTAGCAGAAGTATCCTGAAAAATGGCACATGTCACTTAGTTTACCACCTAAATGTATGACAGATCCGCATGACAGGTCCGCGCCCTTCGAAATTGGTTTGACTTTTACAGACTCCAAGGGATTTAGTCGTTTAGGGATTTCACATTTCTGGACACTCTCGCGGGCTCCAGATATTAAGCATTGGATACTACACAACAATCTCGCCATCGTGGAATTTTATTGTCGAAATTCATCAGAAGACGGAATTAAAGTGGAATTTGTTTCTCAATTCGTTGAACTGAAGTCGCAGCCTACAAATAAGCAAGCGAAAACAGCCTGAAAAGACCAAGTTACAAGGATCTCAAGCCTTCTTGAAGATTAGCAGTTATTCGGGACCTCGAATATTGACAAACGGCTGAGTCGGTCCTGAATATCCTGCATATTGTTTACGCATATTTGAAAGTGCTTCTAAGCAATTAGGCGTATTGTTTACTCAATCTGCTTCAAATATTTGCAATACTCTGCGGTTTCAATTTCTCGTCCTTCGTGGGAAATATTATTTTCGGGATTTCGGTTCACCTAGCCCTCTGGCGGACTTTCGTTGTTAGCTATTGGATTCACTTTCGAAATAACTCCACCCTCAGAAGACACGACAGGACATAAGTCAAAAACGAGCATCATCTCCGTCACTGCCTTCTGTCAAAATTTCTCCCGGATTCCAGCTCTCTACAAATGGCTGAGTCGTTTCAATAACCTTTTTCATACAGTTGAACGCTTTATACATATTGCACAGAGCTTTAATATCGTTTATCGTCAGTCTGATCTATTATGGGATACAAAAATAAACGTGTAGATCAGCTGGTAAAAGTTGCGGCGCGAGAGGGACTGGAACCCAAAACCTGTCGTTCGTCGGTATCAGTCGTTACCACTACACCACCAGCGTCGACTGCTGACTCCAATTTAATTTGGTTTAAAAGCCCTAGTCGCAATTTCGAGGGCAGAAGTCGCAAGATTGATGCGATGAAATCACCCCCCGCGAAAAGGGCTAAAAGTCTCTCGAGTTCAGTAGACTCAATTTACGAACACCAAGTTGAGCGTCTAATCAACTCCTCCACGAAGACACAGGATGACAGCAATCAAAATCGGTTATTAACAGTCAAAAAGCAATCCACTTTATTATTTGATTCATTAACGGTCTGTTGTGAAAAGATTGTGACAGAAAAAATTGAAAATATGTGCTATACAGCTTTGGAAGACGGGAAGGAATGTTCGCCGGTGCCTGCATTCGAAATCCCAACATCATCGCAACAAGGAAAAAAAGTCACGCCACCGCCAGGATTCGAACCCTGGATCCCCGCGTAGAAGTCGAACGCCTACCTCACTTCGCCATCACAAGATGCTCTGATGGTTTCCAAATTCCCTTACTAACTACGGAAGCTCGATCTAGAAATTCTTTGAAATCTCCTCCTGCCAAGCGAACTAAAAGTCGTAAAAGTTTAAGGGATGTAACTCATGAAGATGAAGCCTCCGTATCATATTTTACCCTTTTGAACAAATTTACAAACCTTGAGAAGGTAGTTAATAGTCTTAGAGTGGAGATGGAGGAGCTGAAAATTTTTTCTCTATTTCTCCCTCGTGAGGAGAAACCGGCGATGCGTGAACTTGAGCGAGGAAACCTAACGTACGGAGAAACAACATCCCTCGCCGAAGTGTCTAAGCACAAAAATGATCCGGCAGCCAGGGTGCTTGACGGAGTTAGTAGTCTGCCATGGACAGGGGAAGCGGTCAACCCACTGACTTCCAAGAGAACGAAGAAGCGCTCTCGGGCTCCCAAAAAAGGCCGACCAAGCCCAAGTGCTAATATAAGTAGGCCGAGATTGAGCACGAGCCAAACAAAAAGGGCACCTTCGCAGGCCAAAACGAACAGGAGCGCTGAACCTCGAAGCGAATATGTCCTAAAAAACCCCAGAGAAGCAGAAGGGGATGACAGTCGGAAGGTGAGTACCACTCGTATAAACTGCATAGTCATAAAAGGCATGCCAGAATGTACTTCCGATACCCCGAAATCAAGATTAGAAGAGGACAGGAAGTTATTAAAAGAATATCTGAAATTCCTCCTAAAGGGTGAGGAAAAAGTCGAAGTTCTAAAGGCATTCCGTATGGGCCGTATAACAGACTCAAAAGATGAACAACGCCAACCAAGACCGTTGAAGGTTGTTCTGAAGAGTGAGGCTGAGGTCCAGCTATTGTTAAGCAGGACACCAATACTTAGATACTCACACCCGACGGTTTTTTTTCAGCGGGATTTTTCCCCCGCGGAGCGGGAGAAATGGAGATTGCTAAAAGTAGAACTCCACAGGAGATGCGAACTCGGCGAGAGCAATCTTCGAATTCTGAACGGGGAGATCGTCCATGTCCCGAGGTCACTCCTCTGGAGAAAGCCGATAACACTAACAGCCTAGTCGGGATAGAAAACAGTCCGTCTCCATTAGCACCGACAGCCCCCTGCATGCAATCTCACGCAAGAGGCAGCCGCCTGCATAAAGTGGTGAATAAGTCTAAATTGAGCTTTCTTTACACTAATGCCCAAAGTCTTCCCTCAAAAATTGATGAACTCAAGGCAGTACTTTCGGAGCGGAAACCTGATGTAGTTGCCATAACGGAAACATGGCTAAAAGCAGAAATTGCAGATTCGGAGATTTCGATTCCAGCATACCAGGTTTTCCGCAAAGACCACCCAAACCGACAAGGAGGTGGGGTTGTCGTGTATGTCAGAACTAAAATCTCTGTTTTAGAAAGAAAACACACTCTAGCCCTGGAGTATGGGTCCGTCTGGTTAAAGATCAAGAAGGCGAATTCACAGAACCTTGAATTCCTGGCCGTATACCGGCCACCAAACATTCTGAGCGGAGCCGATGACTCACTCCTTGGTCTGGTGAAAGAAGCTGCTAGCCACCAGGAGGTTCTCATCGTTGGTGACTTCAACGCCCCTGCAATTGAATGGAACAACCTGACAGTTGAGGCAGCGTCAACTGCCTTTAGTTCCAAATTAATGGATCTCACGCTTGACCTGTCTCTAGTTCAGAACGTTAAGGGCATACCCAGATTTCGAGAAAACCAGCGGGCTACGTGTTTGGATCTCAGTTTCACGAAGGATTCGTCCTACATAGATGAAGTTCATTCAAGTGCTCCGCTCGGTAAGAGTGACCATACGACGCTAATGTGGGATAACTCACTCCATACTCAACGGCTG
>JAYGXS010001901.1:0-11991 GCA_036362985.1 Ligula intestinalis | reverse complement strand
GCTTTTAGAAGTGACATCAAGGCAACCGAGCTAGGAAAAGTAAAATTTCTAACTCATGACTTAATTTGTAACGCAATGTCGTTATCGTGACCGAGCTGTTCTACGGTTGTCCAGTAAAACTTATTATTTCACAGCTAATACTTATAAGGGACCATTTCAATGTTACCTCCAAATCACACTGCCAGATAGTTTCAAAATATGGAAGAAAGACAAGCTTGCATACTGGCGCCCAATGGTTAGTGCATTACCCAAACTGTCTAAGGGAATAAGTGCATTGAATTAACACATGATGACAATTCGACAGTCACTTTTCATTATGTCCACCATATACTCAAAACAATATTACGCAAGGACGGTGAGTTGTGCGCATTTAGTTTTAAGTAAGTGTACAGTATGGCAAGTTTTTGCATGCAAATTTCATTAAGAAATTTACCTTGGTAGTTAAGCACATATTTGATCAGGTTATTTTGATCAACTGAGCGGATATATTAATTAGGACGGCTTTAGTTTGAAACTGCTATCTTATATAACATTTTGGAGCAAAAATGCAGTGATTTTGGCTAAATTATGCGTAGATTTGTACCAACAAAATTTCCTATGCTATAAGGTAAGAAAGAACGAACATGTTTGTAAGTGTGCATTGTGCTATGAAAGAATACCAGAATAAGTAAAAGGTGGACAAATTTCCCTTCAAGAACTCAAAAATGTCGTTTGAACTTGCTCGAATGACAGTAAAGCCAAGTTTAAGGAATTAAATTATCTCTCAGAAAAAAACATCAACTTCAGTTTTAAAAATAATCTTTCACTATCCTGTTAAGTTTTGTGTCACAAAGTGAAGTAATCAGTTTGCATGACAAGTCAAGCGATAACCATGAGCGCATAAGCAAAATGTGCCATATATTTTTCTGTGAAGGTGATGTAAGAGACGTCAGGTAGAAATATAGATATGTTTTTAAAATATATGTTCCGCTTATGTCTTATTAATAAACGGAACAGACAGAAGAAAAAAAATTATTTAAAAAATGGTCACAAAGATGCCCAGTGTTTATTGCATTCAGAAGCTTATTACAGATCGTGGAATTAATCCATTTATTCCAACAATAGCCCATTATATAGCGAAAAGTAAGTTCTCTAATTTACAGTCAAATTGAATTGTTCATTTTCAGGTACATTAAAAAATTGTCAAAAGTCTCCAATTTCATTGTGAAATTACCTTGAAAATAGTGAATTTACACAGCAATTCGTTAACTGAATATCTAAAAAAACATTTTTAAGAAAGTAACCTATTATAGGATGTTTATTAACTTAAAGAATAACCAGATCTGAGTCATTTTGTGGGCGTGTAGTTTGGTGTTTTGAGGTTTTTTTAAATATGACCTGCATGGCCACCTTCCTAAGAACTTATATCTATAAACTCCGTTTTGGTAAATGCTCTTTATGTTTACTTTATTTTAAACAGTTCTGATGTTAACGTCGAACAGAAGCCCAATTTATCAATGAAAACACCACAAACGATCGAAATGATGGCAGACTTTATTCGAAGATATTCAATAAATAGTTATCCACGTAGTATGTACAAAATATTTTGACTAATAAAAAATATTTTTATTTAAAGCAATTCTTTTCCTTCCTCTTATTATTTTATACAATGATTTAAATTTATTGTTTTAATTTATAGCTATTTTTACGTCTCCGGAACTTGGTCATTATCAGGAAATTTTATTTTTCTTAAAAAAAACACTAAGTATTTGTTCTAGTTCTTTTTAGAACTTAATATGCCCAATGCTGCTCATAGTTGTTTTCCAAGTTTTCGCAAATACGTTCACGCCGGTATGCGTGTAATGATAACAATTTTACAAACTTACGCATGTAGCATGCAGCACTCACCATAACGTATATTTGCCCTACATCTAGCGCCATGAACCACCTTAGACGTGTCAAGACAGAGTCAAGGATAAGGAAGGTATCGGCCGTAGACCGCTTTCCCCACTGCTGGTCAAAACACTGCGCGTGCTTTGGTCTTAAGTGAAAGTGAACGTTTGTGCCGCTACTGCTGCTCCCCTCTAACCCCTTCCATTCGTGAGTGTCACCAGAGCTAGAGTTTCCCACTGTATACTACCGCGTTACAGCCTGCACTTGACCAGAATTGTACAACAACAGAAGTGTAGGGGCTCCAGCTCTGATTTGCATACGGACTTTGGGAAAGGGAGACTGCAGGCAATCGCTGCTGCCATTTAAGCGATTGGATATTAATTTTCACCCAGCTTTCGAGGGTAGTAGGCCCTTGATGGGGAACTTTAAACTGCAGGTTGTTGCGAAGCCAAACAACATTACAGAAAGTGGGTAGTCTAGTAGGCATGTGACTGCATAATCAGGAGGATTTGTGTCGCCCTGCAATTACAACTCCAATGCACGTTATTAAGCTTACCATAGCCAATCTGGTAGTGATACAGAGTAGCCCCAATAAAACCACCTCTTAATCATCCTCCGGCAGGTTTGCAGACAAGGTTGTAAATTTTTATGAAACAATATATGCGCTCATGGCGTCTATTAAGCAAATCTAGTTTTGGACCTTACGCGACATTTTGGGTGGAGTTAAGCTAAGAGTATGGTACGGATTGTGCTTAAGGTTATTTTAAGGTTACGGTTGAAGGTAAGCGTTAGAGTTACCAGTAAACACTACTAACTTTCCTAAGGCGTTTACATTATCTTAAAATTATACAAAGGGTAGCTGCGGGTGTATTTTCTGAGACGTGGATGTGACTGCAGAGTAAAGATTTTTATTGTTCACCGATTATTCTTCAGAGAGCTTGGCAGAAAGGCGGTATTCATGCACACCGAGTTGCGGTATTTGTAGGGTATAGTGTGTGTGCGTGTCGTAGCCCATAGTTTGATCAGGAATCCCCGCCGGAATCCAAACTGGGAGTAGTTGGGAGACGGAGAAAAGCCGCGACCTCGACCGGCTTGAGCCACAGGTCCGCGGGAGTGAGGTGGGTGCCTGGCCGAGAACTGCTGGCGAACAGGTGATGGCAGTCATGCGGCGAGACGCCGCAGTCGAGACAGCAGTCGCGTATGGATGGGTCGAGCCGGTGTTGGTTATGGCGAAGGAGCATGCAGTAGCCACTGCGTAGCTGTGCCAGGGTACAGCGAGTGACCCTCGGGAGATGTCGTTCGGAGGCCGCAATCGGAGGTGGATAGCCACCCAAGAGAACCGGGGGACGGTAACCGCGTTTCTCCTCGAAAATGAATCTCTGGTGGAGACGCTGGAAGCCTGTCTTGGTGGCACAGCTATCAACAGGTAGATCCGCGAGAGACGAGGCAAAAGCTTCCTTGTAGAGTGCTCAAATAGAAGGCTGGACGTTGCGGCAGGGCTCGGGAGCGGTGCAACGGTGATGACTGGGATGACCGGGTTGCAAACAACTCCAACAGAACTGCTGGCTTAGGAGAGTGTTGTGATGGGCGACTGGTAGAACAGAAGCCACCACATGCAGCTGATCTTTAGGCGACATTTTATAGCAACCCATGATCGTGTGGAGGGCAGCGTTCTGTGCTGACTGGAGGCGGCGGAGGCTGGAAGAGCTCATCGTAGGAGACCAGATGGATGCCATATAAGTGAGGTGCGGCTTGACCAGCACCTTGAAAGCAGTCGACAAAGTCTCTTTCGCGCAGTCCCGGGATGTGCCTGCTAGAGCCTTGAGGACTTTGATGCAGTGGCTTACTTTTCTTGCGGTCTCCCTGGCATGGTCTGCGAACGTGAAAAGCGGATCAAAACGCACGCCAAGGAGTTTGGGCTTGCGGGCGAGCGGTAAGGACGCCCCGTTGACGGTGATGACTGGGTGACGATTAAATTCCTTCGAATCAAGCGTGAAAACATTAACGGACGACTTTGCTGCCGAGATCGTCATTCCGCGCTGGGAACGGAAGTTTTCGAGAACAGGCATGAACTCCGTGAGGAGCTGTGCAGCCTGATCGATGTCATGATGCCGGCAAAAGAAAGTAACATCGTCCGCGTAGGATAGCACTTGTACAGGTGCCCGGAGGAGTGGGAGCTCTCGCATGTAGATGTTAAAGAGCATCGGGCTGAGCGCAGAGCCTTGAGGGACGCTACAGGTCTGCTAACGGGGCTTAGAGAGAGCGCCCCAGAAAAAGGCACGATAGTGACGGCCACGGATGTAAGCCGCCCACCATCGGACCAGGCCAGTCGGGACGTTCAACGAGACCAATTCCTGCAGGAGCTGATCGTGGCGGACCCAGTCAAAGGCTCGTGACAGGTCAATTGAGACTGCCACGGTCAGCAAAGCGAACTTCTGTTGATTGAAACCCTCGAGGATAGCGTTGCTGAGCTCAAAAAACGCCGTTGTATTCCCACGACCCGATCGGAAACCATGTTGGTGGCAAGATAGTTCCGCCACAGACGTCAGAATTGGGTGGACGAGCCGTTCCAGGATCTTCGCGAATGGACTGAGGAGGGAAAATTCGCAATAAGAGGTCGCTAGACAGGTGTGCTTGCCTGCTTTGTCCAGGGGGATAATGATTGACTGGCACCAGCAAGGTTGCGCAAAAGCTTCCAAGTGCCAGCTGAGTTGCCGCTGAAATTACTATCTGAAACTAGTTAATGCCAGCGTTGGTGTTTGCCCTCGTTGATAGTTTTAGTGATAAAGCCATTCAGTTCGCCAACGTGCGGGTCACTGTCATCACGCGCTCGTATTTCGTCTCTCTATCGTTCCAGGCGGGAGGCTTCGGGCGGATAGTAAGGACGAAGAAAGGGAATGCGGCCGTTAGGGATGTGGTGACTTGCTGCTGCCTTGAGTAGTCGACGAAGGGCTCGCTCCGCCGTGTGGACACAAGTGGGAGGCAGTAGGCCATCGATCTCGGCTTTGCATTCGGTCGTGAACGCTGCCCAATTGGCTTTCTTGAAATTAATGAAGTGCCGGTTGGGGGCCTTGATACGCTCGGCGGCGGTGGCCAATTCGAGCACAATGGGGAGGTGGTCGCTACCCAGGCTGATTTCTGTGTTCCACATGGTGGAGGCTACCAGGCTGAGACTGGCGAGGGAAACATCGGGTGAGCTGAAGGCGCCGTTGGTCGGGAGCCGCGTTTGGCTGTTCTAGTTGAGAACGGCAAAGGGGGCGTGTTCTATCTCATCAGCCATAGTTTCTTCTCAGAGGTCGGCTGCCAAGGTAGAGCGCCACAGGTCATGGTGTGCGTTGAAGTCACCTAGCACCAAACTGTCTCTAGAAGGTAAGTGGGGAGCGATAGAGGCGGTGAAACCGGGAGGACAGCTGGAAGTTGGAGCGATGTACACCTTCACGACGGTAAGCGGCCCTGGGCCAATGTTAAGGGAAATCACCAGTACTTCCATGGGATCGGCTCCAAGCAGGCGTAGCTGGTGATGGGCAATGGATTTGTCCACCAGGAAGGCCAAACCTCCGCCTTTGCTGCGGCCGCGATCGCGAAGGACAATCGTGCAATCGGCACAGGATGGGACCTAAGTGGAGTAAGACCATTTTGTCTCTTGGATAGCCGCCACAGCCATGCTGTGCGAGCGCATATAGGCCAGGAGCTGGTCAAGCTTCCCAAGGAGGCCGTTGGCTTTGAATTGTAAGATCTTAAGACCAGGTGGTGAGGCAAGGTCGGAGACCAGATGATTTGGGTTCAGGACAGGACGGGCTGGTAGCATGGAGATCGGTGGGGGCACGGGACAACTAGGACTCGCGAAGGCGGGCGACCAATCGGCAGCCGTGGCGAGGCCACTGCAGCGGAGATGGCACCAGCCATTGCAGGAGCCGCAACGTACAGACCAGTCGTGGCGACCAGGGTTGGCCTCAATTCCGGCGGCAAGGAGGAGGAGTCGGAGCAGCGTAGCCGAGAGGGGCTGTTCCGTCATCAAAAACACAGATTTGGTGGAGGGGAGAGTTGATTCAACGTATGGAGGTGGGTGTAGCAGACCTTGGTCGCCGGGAGGGCGGGTGGGAACGTTGTTCGTAGACGCGTCTGTTGTGGGTAAACTGTAAGGTATAGTCGTAAAAGCTAGTGCATGTCTGTGATGGTTTTGCTTTATCAAAGGATTGGCTGCTTCTGCGCTTATTGCTTGTTGGACGACGTGCAGCCGTTACCTGCAGAACTGCCATCACAATTGGTTGAACTGGACGTGATGTTTGCTCGGACATCCCAACCTCATGCGCTGGCGTTAGATGACGTGCTGAGCTGTGCTTTCCCCCATTGGCAACTGGTTTTGACCAAACTAATGCGCAGCATGTTGCTGCACTTATCTATAGACTGGGAGCCCATGAACCATCACTCGAGGTACACATGACACACGCAAAATACATCGCTCGTGAGCATTTTGGCCTCAGGAAATTTAAATATGTGGTCGGGTTTCATCGAATAAACTGAAACTTAAGAACTGGCGTCATTTCTCCATACTGATGCCACGCGTTCGGCAATTCGCATCTTCTGAAGTCTTCTCGTCTTTCCAACGAAGTCGCTTTTTCCGCTACTGCAACAGATCTTATTGACGAATTGCGATATTTCTTGCCGTGTAAGTAGGCTCTTTGGCTTTTATTACTTAACGTCTTATTTTGCCCTCCAACCCATATGTGACTCCAATTCGAAGAGGTGCAACAAGGTGATCGACGGCCTCCAACATTTTTTGACATACGGATTCGCTTGACAAAACTGCGAGTCGTTGCGATGTTGATGCTCATCTCATTTGCACAAGAATCGGTTGAATACGTTGGGTTGGTAGATATTTGCTCTCAACACCCGTCCAGTATGTCATATTTGGGCAACGTTTTCTTGCGGCACGTCGCAGTGCGTCCTTTTGCATCTGCGTTTGTGGCTGATTGGTCTTCTGCGGGATGGAATCTATATTAATCTACCTTACCATTTTTCTAACCCTACATTTCATTCTTTTAACTGACATCCCACAAAGTACTCCGAAGCACAAGCCACCTGAGTCCAAAAATCACAATCCAGCGAAAGGGACCAAGTCCGCTGACAAGAAAGCCAGTAATCTTCCAGCGAAAGGGTCGTCAGGTGGCAGTGGTGCCAAAAACACCAGAAAACGTGAAAGCAGCAGCAGCAGTCAATCGGAGAGCAGCAGTGACGATAAAAGCAGCAGAACCAGCGATTCTGAAACCAGCCATAGCGATTCTGAAAGCAGCAGCAGCAAGGATTCGGACAACAGCAGCGATTCTGAAAGCACCAACAGTGATTCTGAAAACAGCAGCAGTGACTCTGAAAGCAGCAGCAGTGAATCTGGAAACAGCAGCAGTAGCAGCAGAAGTAGCAGCAGCAGTTATGATGATAATGCCAAAAGAAAGGTAGGCCCCTTAGCAATCGTGTTTATAACCAAGATTGCAAATGCATTTGCTTAAATAAACGAAGGAGATGGCACGCCGCTCACTAGAGTCATGATTTTCTGTGTCGAACTTTTACTGTATCCTATGGTAAGATATGTGAGCTTCAACCACAAAACGAGCCATACTTATGGATGTCAGGGGTCCAATCAAATAGCAGTAATGTCAGTCTAGAGATGCCTACGTAATATTATGAATGCCGGTGTCAGATCGATATATCGATCGAATGCGTTCCTTTCTGAGGGCCAGACTTCAATCAATTATCGGCCTGTGTTGCTTCCGGCGTGGTCAGGCATCTTCAGACTGACGTCACTGGTGGATGATTGGCCCTATTATATCTGGGACTCCAGTAAGAGTTCGAAAACTCACACAAATAAAACCGGGATATCTGCGATTGACGTGATTTGATATACTTTACATGTGCAATCATCTGAGATGTGAACATTTGCCTCATCTAATACTTGTAATTTTAAAAAACATCTAACGTTTTCTTTTACTTCGTAATCAATGGGCATAATCAATCGACAGTCTAATGTGACCATTACAGGAAAATAGGCCAATTGGGAATTGTGTTTTAGCTACTAAGGTTTACTGCTGATCTCTGCGAACGTTTATGAATAATGCGGCATTGTTTCAATTTTAACATCTAGCAAGGAAAACTATTTTACTTATCCAATATAAATATAAACGAATTTAAGGGCAGTCACCGATCTACTTAGGGAACATAATCTTTCCGTTGTGTCTTGGAACCTAATGTAGAGTTCTGGCAAGCCATCGCATAGCAACTTCTAACGTATGATGCAGTGGAACTGACAGTGACAAGAGAGACTGGATTAGCCCTTTCTGGATAATTGCCTTTTTAGTTTTGATCGTGAATATAATCATTTGATCCATGATATTTCCGATCACAGTCAAAAAGCTATGGATCCGTAGCTCAACGAAAAACTGTTCAGCTCCGTGACTACAGAATTGCAGCTTCGAACTGCGGATGATCCATACCTGGGTTCAGGCATGACTGGCTGATAACTAAAAATGGAGTTTAGACCTGTCTCTTTAATTTCTGTGAATTTCATGCTTCATGAACATAATGGAGATTTTTGAGGATTTTTTTTTAAACTTATTTCTTGAGTTCAATGAATGAAGCTATATTTGCTTAAAATATAGAATGTTCACCTTGAAAATAAGGCGTATTTCTCTTCATCCATAATTAACCGAAAATGTCTATCATGGTCTCCCAGGTCATCGCCAGGCTGTGAAATTCGGGCAGAAATACTAAAGCAAATAAACCGTGTCTAACAAAGGATTCTATATCTGGGTGATATCTGCGCCAATTGGCATTACGTGCATTGTGTCACCATGCCTTCGTTAGATGTGCGCGTTTAAATTTATCCTTGAGAAAGGTTACGTGTACTTTAATTCAATGTGCCGTTAGATGTATACTTAATCTGAGTGTGACGAATTTCACGGCTTTAGCTCTTTGGAAAAATGCCAACAATCCGTGTGTTCTCATTCACAAATGGTTTGACCAAGGTTATACACATCCAGTGTTCTGACCTGTAGCTGGCGTTACTGCGTGTAGGTTGCAGCGGGTTTCACAGTTTGGTCACAATAAACTATGTCACAACTAGTACATGAGATCATGTAGAGAACACTCTTTCTGGATACATGAAGTAAGTTGCCTTCCGAAATAATGTGACGAAAAGAAAGAAGATCTGCGGAAAATTGAGATGTACTTGTAAGTTTTTGAACAGGTATCACTTGTTCATCATCAGACTAAATAAAAATGGGAATGCTGGAGGTTTTAGGGGCAGATCGTCTCGGTGAAATCCCAATTGAAGCGGTGATCACACTCAACGGAGTTCGCAAACACGAGTTATAAAGGGTCCCTCGATAAAAGGCCAACTTTTGTTCCTCGTACTCCCTTGAGTATGCTCACCACTTTAATTGGGATGGCACCGAGGTTATCGCCATGGCTAACACGAGACAAGCGATTGAATTCGTCGAAGCTTGGCTTTTGAGCCGAACCAATATAACAACACATGTAAAAATTAATTCGAACTATCGCAGTTTGCACGCACGGTCAACTCACCTGAGTCCAGTCTGAAACAGCAGTATACTATCCGTGTTCGTTCAAGGAGAACTAAACTACTTCTGCACCTCCCCCGAACACGTGGCCTATAATTCAAACGTAAACACCTGCCTCTCACTTGCAGAACTATCGCAATATGATTCGTATCACCATAACCCCCCATCCCCTTCCCCGTTCATTCTGACCTCTCGCCCCAACACCTCTCGTACGGCCATTCGAGCCCTAATATTTCATTTAGTCTGACGACGAACAAGTGATGCCTGCTTGAAAATTTACGAGAGCCATTCGATTTTCCGAAGATCTTCTTTTTCATCAAACTTTCTATTAATTAAGGCATAAGGGCGAAGGGGCCATGATTTGTGATAGTCTCTCGATATTAATTGTGCTATTAGCACTCACTTTCGAAATTATTAGTTAGTTATTGTTTGTTAATTTTATCCATATCCTAGATAACTAGCCTGATGTTATCAAAGAACGAATGAAGATCATACAGTTGCAGTTTTTAGTCATATACGTTTGCATTGACTCTTTTTAAAGGTGTCAAATGCCATTAAAAAGGGTAAGCGTGTGACTAAAACCTTTGCTAGCGTGCTTTAAGAACTATCTACCCGAGTAAAGCATAAAAACTGCCAACATCTTCAATATCGGAAAGCTCTTTACCCTCCAAACACTTAGCTCAATCATCGCATTCCAAACCACAGATGGCCTCTACAAGCTCGGTTAGTTCGTTATTTCTTCTGCAGCATTTTTCGTAACTGAAAATGAAGCTGCTTAGAACACTGTGTTGAATTTATTCTTATTTCCTTCTATTTTCTCTGTAGGCGTTACCTCGGGGAATTTACGTAAATACTTCCCGTTTATAAAATTTCAGAGAGAACCGCCCACTGTTTCTAGGCTAGAATGTTAAATGTTATGAATTTTACCACTTACTCTGGGAATAGGCATCGCGAAAGCGCTGGTACCAGTGTTGCACTAATGGGAATACATGTAAATTCATCTTTATTCTACCTAAGATGACAGGTGACTCAGAGAATGACAAGAAATACTTTTTTTAGCTGAACGCGTAGTTCATTCAGTGATGTTATGAAAATCATTGGAAAAAATGTCATAAGTTCAGGGGCCTGATTAGAAGTCTATTCAAGGACTCCATATTTGTGTTACTTCGGGAGTACTTCACATGACGGCCAATAGTATAATAACATCGAAGTAATCATTTTAAGTTGAAAACGAAAGTCAGACGCTTTGGTTTGCCATGCCGTTCAAATAAATCCCACTGACCACCGTCTAAATTTGCCAACGCAAGAAGATCCCTATGGAGGTTAAATCTATTTCCAGGCAACTTCTAAGAAGGCTTAAACATATTTTCACCGTACAGAAACGTTCGAAAGATCATTGCATTTGGTGCCTGCGCGACTGTGTCATCTAAAATACCCTGTTACTTTCATCCGTGCCACTTTAGATTCTGGCGCATGAATAACCATTATTGCGGAATTATTGGAAGTGGAAATTTTTTTACAACTTTCTTCACCAGAACCCCAGGTTTTGGTTCGATTATGGACACTGCATACAAAACTCCATTTTTTTAGAGTCCATGTGAGTACGCTCTAAGTTAAGAATAACCATAGAATATGTTTCTTTGCCATAAAATGATGTACGAATGATCCATCACTATGTCGATGTACAAGGACATCCATAACTGTCAATCAACCGCTGTTTTCAAAAAAGCGTTTCTTTCCTACAAATGCACACTTGAGCTTATTGTTGAGCATGTCTAAATGATTTATTCTGACAGTGAAAAACGTGTTAGTTACAAAGTGCAGCTACGGCTTCGGCCAGAAGACTGGATAGGCGCCAACCCGCAGGTGGCTATTGATTTTGCGGGTAGGATTGGTAGACAAATATAAAGGTTGACAAACATCTAACAGTTATAGCTTTGTGTCGGCATGCCTATCGGCACGCTAGGGCTTAAGTAGTTCACGGATGAAGCGACTGGATCTTGAAGACGATATCCTTCTAAGCAAGATACTTAGACCACTTAGTTGGAGTGTGTAAGGTAATGATTGGTTTGCGCTCCACTTTTATATGTTTTTGACAATTCTGTTTCAAAAGGTATAGACACATTCTGAATATAAACTAGGTTTCGTCATATACTTATTTTCACCGCGTCATTATAACTCTCAAGTTCCTCTTCATAGACTCTTATGATTTTGAGCGACGATGTACAAAATTTCAAGGCTAGTAATTAAGGGGAATCGAGAACAACAAGTATACGCCTTAGACAGAGCAATTCTTTTGATTTGATTAAGCAAAATAACGTTCGGATGAACGATTTCAATAGATAGCGGTTCGAAAATTGCTAGGGTCTTTCTGCTTATGATTATATCAAGAACATCCACACCAAAACCAATTGTGTCCACGTCCGAGGTTCAAACCCATAGCCTTTGTTGGTTAGAAGTCCAATCCTTCAGCCAATGCCTCACGGCCCTTTGCTTCGCTGGCTAGCTGGTTGCTTATAGCCGGCTGATGATGGCTTATAAGCCA
>JAYGXS010001900.1:0-11993 GCA_036362985.1 Ligula intestinalis | reverse complement strand
TCATCTGCACGGCTATCTTAACAAAGTTACAATCGGACGCATTCGATCGGACCTCAGAAAGAATTTTTTCAGCCAAGGAATGGTTCGATCTTGAAACTAGATTCCAAGCGAGACGGTTTCCACTGACAAGCTTGCTGACTTTGAATAAAGACTTAATGCCATTTTATTTGACAACAGGTGACTATTGCAACATGATTTCTTATTGCCAGCACTGTTAACCCTCTTAACTGGCTCTAGACTGCTTTCATACTGTTTCCCACTGTTCCGCGTCAACTCATTCGAGTGTGTGCCATGTTAAAACATTTAAGCTACAAGTTGAAGCAATAATATGTTTCACTCTGCATGAATTGGATCCTCCATGGTATTTCTTACCTGTAACCCTTCAAATATATATGTATGAACAGTGACAAAGGAAATGTCGAGGTTTATTACAACTACGTTAGACAGTGCATTAAGTCGGCTTTTACGAGTGAGACCAAACTGACCGTCACCAAATTCAGCGCAGAGGAGATTCCGACCATAAATTCAGTTGACCTAATGAAAGTACTGCTCAAAAAGAACTCCTGAAACTCAAACTAGGTCCGGATAGAAAACCCGCAAAGCTGTAGAAAGAGCTAGCTGTGGAGTTAGCGGAACCCATGTTCTTAATTTCCATACCCTACTTAACACAGGCCAACACGGAGCCCTCTATTTCGTCACCTTTCCTGCAGAAACGGTACCCAGCGATGGCGTATGACGCACGCATCTCCGTCACTCGATTATTTTCTCGTTACATTTGCGATCTTCACATTGTGTGACGCTTACTATATCGATAAAAACCGGGATGGCTTCTCAGCAATAGACAACCTAATCTTGCATATATTCGAAGATGAGCCACAATATTCTCCTTTAAATTTCTCAAATAGCATTCAAACTTTTCGAATTTCTGAATTAGTCCTAAGGAGTTTTTCACGGACTGCGTTTTTACTCGAAAACCGATGGCTTATTTCTGAACTGAAGAAAAGGAGGTCAGCAACAAAAATTGATGACGCATAATGCCAGTTATTGAGAAAAAAAGCATTTATTCCGCAGAAAATTTCAGAACAGGTATGTTGCCAGTTCCAATTACTGTGCTTGATGAACGATTTCAGACCGTTAAAGAGAAGACTGGACGAAACTTTACCTTTTGCCATATATTTGAAAGATATAAATGATTGATGGAATGAAGCCATGATTTGCTAGAATTCATCTGCAAATTGAGTTTTAAAATTCTGCCAATATTTCTGCTGAAATTATGTAAAATAACAACCGCGCAACGATACCAATTAATAGAAAGTGGGGCGGATTCAAACGGCTCCCGCGACTAGGACTGGCCATTGAACGTCTCTGCCTACCTTATATGATTTTCAGGGAGGAATGTCAGAAGCAGTTTCAAATTTCCACCTTGTTAGAATCAAACAGGCAAGTCTATTTATGATTAACCGCTGCGCTCTCATCGTTTTAAGAGCATAATATACGCTAGTAAGCACTAAATCTTAGTGTTCTATGGCAGAAGACAATATCATCTTAGAAAAGGTTTTGTGCGTATTAGTGGTTTAGAATAACTATATAAATATCTGTTTCTAGAAGATATTTGTGCAGCTTTGTCTTTCGACATTTCTTTTTTTGTTGGTCGTGGTTCGGTGTCAGCGAACGGTCCTGCATTTTCAGTCAAATATGTAATGACAGACGTACACCGTATCAGCTCTTCAATTTCAATTTCAATATATTTAAGACAAGAAACCCAAGGTCCGGAGGAGTCTCTTAAAAGATAGTTCGAGACAGAAAAATAAACTCAAACAGGACGGCGATCCTCGAAAGGAAGTGGGAACCGCTGACTGGTTGAGTAGATGTTGTCATCCATGGCCATAAGAAAAAAGGCATCAAGGTGGCTTTCAAAACTGGGAACCGACATTGCTTGGACAATATCCTCACTCAGGGAGTTCCAGTCTTTGATGACCCGACGGGAAAACCGGTAATTTTGAGGCAGATGGTCTGAACGTTGCTGGACTAGGCGAAAGTAGTGGCCTCGGGTGCGGGCGTCGTAATTTCGAAAGATGATCCAATCCAACTCTGGGTAGTGTTTGAGCACAACCAAGCGGAACAGAAAAATTAGATCGCCTCGACGTCGCCGATACTCCAAGGAAAACAATTTTAAACTGCGAAAACGTGCTTCATAGGGAAGTCCACGCAGTTGTGGGACCATCCTCGAACCCAGTCGTTGCACCGATTCAAGTGCGAGCATTTCTCCTGCGTAGCAAGGAAAGTAGGCCAGGCCCGTGAACTCGATGACAGGCCGAACGTAGATGGAGAACAGCTTTTTAAATATGGCGGGAGACCACAAAGAGAAAGTTCTTCTCAACATCCATAAGCACCGAAGTTCGGAGTTTGGAGGGCGGTAATTTTGTCATGAAAAAGCTCCACATTCACGACGGAGATGTGGCCCATGTAGTCATTCGGTTGAGAGAAAATTGTGCCCCTATACCACGCTAGTGGCGCTAATATTTCCGCTGCATGTGTTTTCTTAGCAGCCTCCACAACTTCACGGTACTTTTCACTGGCACACTTCTTATGTTGCTTTCTTCGTGTTCTCCGTTATTCCTGCCTAAACATTTTTAATTATGGCATCACAACATTCAGCAAGTAGCAGAGCATTCACGTCACGCCTGCCATGCCGTGCATGTGGTGTAATGGCACCGACGCGCTAGTTAGCGAACGGTGTCGGAATATGGCGTAGGAAAGTAAACCACTGAAATTTCAGATTGCTTACATGAAGTCCTAGCTATGTAGCAGATTTTTATATGCATATGCTTCATAAATTTAAGTGTTGCACGCTTATCTTTTTTCACAGGAAGAAACAAACACTGAAGAAGACTGCGGGCTGGGGCCTGATAAGGTAATAAAAACAGTCTGCAAGTTTTCTATCCTGGCGTTAGGTTAACACTTTAGTCCAACCAAATCCACATGTAAGTTTTAATTTGTCCAAATCAATTTTGGTTTTATCTATAGCGTCCGTGTGGTCAGCTTACTTCCCAACACGAACCAGGATTAAGTGGTAGTGATTGTGCAAGCAGCGGTGAGGAATGGCAACCCCTGCCGCCCCCGACATCATGCACTTTATCAAAAGAAGCCAAAATTCCATTGCTGCCACCGTCAGCTGTGTCTACTGTACCCACAGTTCAATTGAATACGACAAATAGTTTGTCTTCTTGCACCGACCTTACTACAGGAGTAGTTATAAAACCAAATACTTCAGGTTTCTCTTTGATTAAAGCAAATAACCCTATATAGTGATTAAATATCCCAAATGTGAGGCAGTCGCTCCTTCTTTCATGAAGCACACTGATGAATCGGAAAGCGAACGTCTTCTAGGTAAGTGCTTTATTAGTGCCGTTATTTTTTGTGCATATTTTTTTCAATTATCGAGATAAAAGATATCTTGTGGTCATTGCTACCCATATGCATTCTTTGAGATTAATATCACCAACAGAAATAACAGAACCACCACTGCTCATTTTTCACTTTCCGACCAATCACGTCGTTACACTCACAGTGAGCATCAGTCTGTGCGGTCACCTGCGAATTCAGTAATCGGATCCTCGCCAACCAATGTATGGAGCCCTGACACGTCGCCAGGATATTGCAAAACTGTTCATGAAAATGAGTTCTCTATTCGTCATTAAAGGGGTGAAGGCCTTTAAAACTCTAGTTTATTTGGCTTTGTGAGGATGTAGGATTATAAGATGGTCTTATATGCCTGACGACAACCCGAGCAATCGCTCCACGATGTCGGTTTTAATGAAAATGGATAACCTCAGTGGATATAGCCTGTCGGTTCGAAGGGTCTAGTTTTAGGAAGCCAAATGTGGCAGTTGGATGCCAGTTTTCGAAAAAATGCCTCCGTGCTCGTCTTTGGTGCTAACGCACCTGGTCAGGACAGCGTCATTTGTCACAATATAGGGGCCACGCGCGCTGCTCTTAGCTGTTATTACAATAAATTTGGAATAGTTTTTAGTTACTCCGTCGTGGTAATCACAGCCGCGCGTAAGCAGCTTATGATAACAGGAATTATTGTATGTTACGCGTGGTAAGATGGTAAGTTAGATCTGATTTACATCGAACTCTCTTATAAAATAATCTTCTGGGCAGTAAGAAACTCCTACATCGGTGGATAAGTTCAGCGAGCCACCGATTTCCAAAAAAATTTAGGAGAAAGAACTGTCTTAACAGGTTACATGGTATGATATGATGTAGTTAGATGGGATCCTGCTGTTGAGGATTTGGGATGCTTATTATCATGGAAAAGATAATATAGCGGTGAGTATAGAAAGGTTCATTCGGGACAACAGGAAAATACAGTAGAATTTAAGGCAACATCACCGAGACGTGACCTACCAGACTCCGGAATCGACGGACAAGTTGGCGACGACTCGATAATTATCAATAGTGACCTCGAAGACCACCGCGAAGGTTGCAATACGGAGAAGAGTTTTGAGCATTTATAAGTGATGCTTGACTCCGTAGGGAAAATGCTAACGTAATAAGAAACAATTTAACTATCCTGGGAAGAGCTTCATATGCCAGGAGGACCCTTTTCGAAATCTACAAGTTGCGTATTTGGAAAGTAAACAGACATTATCGACTTTATTTCCTCCACATTTAAATGATTACGCAACTTGCCTTTGAAAATCGTAAATGTAAAAGACAACCTAATTTCGAGTGGAAGATTGTTCCAAATACAAGCATATTAGGAGGTTAAAAAGCGAGAACGGTTCGATGTGTAGCTAAGGGCTCAACAACGCGCTCTACCATATGATATGAAAGGCTAACTTTCTTACAAATATCTGCAGCGTAGCGCTCTTCGCCTACTGCCTTCGTGTAGTTGGTCCCAGTCGCTCACCAGACCTAAGCCTGTATTCTAGTTCATGCTTGCCGACTGTGACCGGCCCAGATCTTATTTTGTTTTCATTTCAGGACTGCGTCCTTTTGTGTGCGAGATTTGTGGCAGACACTTTTCGCGGATGTCACACAAGACGTCACATGTTGACAGTGTTCACAAAAGTACGCATTTGTTCGCTCATTGCTTTTCTCCTGACGTTGTCGAATTCATTGCTTTTTTGAGTGTGTAGTGTGAACCATTAATGCCACTACTCAAGATGCAAAGCAGTCCGATAGAAAGTAGTTTCCGTCTTTATTTTTGCTGTAGATCTACGGGAGTTTATGTGTGAATTTTGTGGAAAATCATTTGGATGGCCGTCAAACCTAAAAAATCACATTAAGGCTATCCACAGAGGTATGTTCCTGTTTTGATCTGCACTATTCATTTGTATTTAGGCCGTCAGCTAACGGGAAATCTCAGTTTGCGTATTCAGTGTTTTGCGTACAGTAGTCGCCAAAGATCGCGCAACATGTTGATATATGCGAACAATTGATACTCTTTCGCTAACCGATATTGACTCAGGTCGTGATAATGATTATCATGTAGTGTATTCTGAGGTCATTTCATTCATGATAGGATGCGGGCTTTATAACGAGCTTCGTTTTGACCACCAGCAAAGCGTACCGATTGTAAAAACTGCCTACTTAAGTAGTATGCCTTTTTATCATTTATTTTGGCTGCCTTTATAAATTCAAATATATTTTATGGAAAAAATGCAAGAAAAAGTATTTCTTGTACTTGTTCGATAGCGAATTACGCCTTCTTTAAATTTTATAGTGAAAGAAAGGGTAGATTTTGGTTTTAAAAAGCTGCCCTATTGACGAATAATCTTTCGCATATGTTGACATGTTGCGTGATCTTTGGCGCCTACTGTACATGTGAAGAGGATTAGTTGCGTGCCTAGGCACAGACTCACACCGTGCCACTTACAAGTCCTAGTCACCCTGCACACGCGGATCAGCCCATCTTGGCACGTCCAACGTAATCCACAGGAACGGCGACGATCCTTAGTAGGTAGTCGTGAAAAAAAGCATTGTTTGTTTTCGTTGGTCCTTTTGAATAACGGCCAATGCTGGGGCGCCTGCGGGTAGGTTATTTCCATCTGACTGAAACATCCGACGTGATATTCGCGCGTACCTTATACAGACTTTTCCCAAAGCCCGGGGGTTCCAACTGAGTTGGAGGCCGAATAAAGCAGAGGCGATTCATCCTGACTTCGTGCTGCGAATACCGATTTAATCTGGGCACCTTGTTATAAGTAAAATCGTGTCAGAATGTTCTTTGGGAAGAGAGTGCGCTGAGACCCGTGCTGTAGATGTCATTCTTAGCAGAAATCATTAACTCTGACTCCGTTAATTAATCATTATACCCCAGGACTATCTATTGAGTTTATTTGGATCGTCCATTGGAGGCCTTCCAAGCAACTTAGTAGATTCGAGCGCAATCGATTTACAACGGAGACAGTGGGTTGAATTTCGGGTGTTAAGAATAGAGTTCCCAGAGTCGGATTATGTATATTGCTGATCATAACCGACTGCTTGTCACTAACACATACATTCAGCATCGTCGCAAACATCTCCTGATCTGGTATAAAACGAGGGCCATGCCGCCAGTCAGATCAAATACGTTCTAGTTGATTCTAGGTTCCCCATATGAATCCACGATGGCAGGTTGATGCGTGCTGCCGAAACTGGTAACGCCCACGGTTCTAAGTAATCTCTCATTCTCACACGTGCATCTTTCATCTGCGCCCAAAATACCACGTGCGAGACGCCTTGATGTCGCAAACCTCTGGCAATCCAACACTACGGAGCTCTGTTTGGTCCATAGTTTTGCTTCGTCTGTTGTCTAGGTCTGGACAGGCCAATTTTACTCTTGCTAGGACATTTTTCATTGTTGTTTCGAGTATTTATTATAAACCATTGCGGTAATTAGTTATAATACAAGACATTCTGGGAGAAAGTTGTTTCTCCCGTTAATTACTTTATCTCCATTATTTTGGTTTCAGGGCTACGTGATTTTGCATGCGAATTTTGTGGGAAAGCTTTTGCCCAGAATTCGGAGGTGCAAAGGCACATCATGGAAGTCCACAAAGGTTCGCTCCTTTTTTTCTGTTTGATTTGTCGTCTTACTTCATCGTTAGTGTAGGTGTCGGTAGGCAAATTTATCTTTGATAGTAGCTTTCCGATTGCTGTTTCGATTATTTAATCTGGATCAGTACAGCCATTAGTGAACCTGCAAGGCAGTCCCAGAGTTATTAGTCTCCGTCTTTCTTTTATTGTTCGTCTTTAATTTTACTATAGATGTGCGTGAGTTTGCGTGTGGATTTTGTGGCAGAGCCTTTGCCCGGCGTTCAAACCTAAAGCAACACATTAAGGCTATCCATGAAGGTGCGTTCTTTTCTTCTGGTAAAACTCTGTTTGATTTGCCCTTTGCACTTTTAGCATAAATTTGGTTGTAAGGCCGTTATCTAACGGTAAATATCAGTTCATGTATTCAGTATTGTGTATATATGAAGAAAATTGGTTCAATGCTTTATCACAGGCTCACAGCGCAAAATTTACAAGTCCGTGCTACCCTATATGTACTGATGGTCCTATCTTGTACACGTGGATGG
The DNA here is from genome assembly GCA_036362985.1 of Ligula intestinalis. Classification (NCBI taxonomy): domain Eukaryota; kingdom Metazoa; phylum Platyhelminthes; class Cestoda; order Diphyllobothriidea; family Diphyllobothriidae; genus Ligula; species Ligula intestinalis. Next base: position 4,419 of record JAYGXS010001900.1, on the reverse strand, counting down.
CCCTATTGGGGCTCATCAAACATAATCAACAGAGAAGGCCCCTATCCTGAGGACACAGTGATGAAATGCGCGTAACTTGTTTTGTGGTCAACTTGCGTAGCACTTCCGTCTTTTCGGCCACAATTTTTTGACGAGACGCGTGGCCTTCGCTTCAAATATTCTACACTTAGATACTTTTATGCAGTTCTAAAGCAACGATTAGTTGCACTCTGCCCAACACTTATCACAAGCAAATCTGTCTATAGTGGTACCTCTGCAACAGGATATCTCTGCACGGTAGTTTCAGTCTCTTATTGTTTGATTCTGTTTGTTTTGGTTTAAGGACTGCGTGAGTTTGCGTGCGATGTTTGTGGAAAAGCGTTTTCGGACAGGTCAAACATGCAAAAGCACATTGCGGCTATCCACGAAAGTACGTTCCTTTTTTCCGGTGACACGCCATTTTATTTTTATTACAAATTTGTTTATAAGGCCGACAGCTAACGGGAAATCTCAGTTATCACATTCGTTATTGTGTTTATCTTGGAGGAAGGTACTCACATACTCAATGCGCTAGTCCTACGCTGTTTTGTTGGAGTTACCCCCACGTCCGTCTGTTACCCGTGCCTTGAAATGTCCTGATGCTTCAGCTGTGTCAGGTTGCGTGCGGATTTTGCGGAAAAGTATTAAGGGAAGGCCCAACGATTACTCATCCAACGGTGCACTATCGATCGATGCAAGCCGACTGAGTGATGCTATCGATCAAACCGCTGGCCATGATTGGTGTTCTGACTATCGCTCTGTTCAACCCGAAAGCCACTCCGAATATTACCCCTGAAGGACACAATCTGATTGGTCCAATAGCGCCTACCTGATACTGGTCTGCCTACCTTTGTAACGACCCGACGAAGCGTAAGGTAATCTAAGTTCCGAGATGGAGTAATGAGAACGACCCGTCGAAGTGACCAGGCAGAAAAGTCACTGTGGCAAGAGTCTCTTGAATGTCCAGGGTACATAAATAAGCTAAGGGCAAAATTTCGTACAATAGTAAGCTACAGGGGGTGATTGTCCGCAGGGGAGTTGGCCAGTAAGGTTCTTCCACTAACGACGCTGGCTGGAGATTCGAGATCCAAGCAGACGAGTCCTCAGTTGGCCTCGTTATTTATAACTGCACCTCCATTGCCTTGTCAGGGTCGTCGAGAGATGGCGGTTGAATTGCAAGTAAAACAATAATTAGCCTACAGTTATTCATTATATTTACAATTTATTTAATTTTCTTTAGATAAATACAAACATGATAATAATTTCTGTATTTTCCTGTTGGTCCTATAAATACGAAGAAAATTCGCGCGCGCACTCCTTGGACTTTGTTCGTAAGGTTGCCAGCTACCAGAAAATCTTTTTTTGCATATTCAGTATTGCGTGTATATTTGAAGAGGATTAGTTGCGTGCCTAGTCACACACTCACACCCCGCCAGTTAAAATCCTAGTCACCCTGTACACGTGGATGGCCCTATTGTGGCTCGTCAAACATAATCAACAGAGAAAGCCCGTATCCAGAGGACGCAGTGATGAAATCCGCGTAACTTGTATTGTGATCAACTTGCGTAACACTTCACTGTTTTCAGCCAAAATCTTTTGACGAGACGCGAAGCCGTCGTTAAGCGTATTCTACACGTACAAATACTTTTTATATAGTCCTTAAGCAAGGATTACTTGCACACTGACCAACAGTTATCGCAAGCAAATCTGTCTATAGTGGTACCTCTGCAACAGGATAGCTCTACACAGTAATTTTAGTCTTCAATTGATTGATTCCCTTTATTTGTTTTTAGAGCTGCCTGAGTTTGCTTGTGAATTTTGTGGAAAAGCCTTTATGGACAGATGTTACGTGAAAAAGCACATTGCGGCTATCCACGAAGGTGCGCTCATTTTATTGTGTGACACGCTGTTTGATTTTGATTACAATTTTTTTGTAAGCAGGCAGCTAAAGGGAAATCTCAATTCTCGCGTTCATTATTGTGTACATATTTGAAAAAGATTTTTAGCGTGCCTGGTCACAGACTCATACCGCGCTAGTCACAAGTCCTACTCGCCAGATGAAGGCGGTTTACCCGGGAAAGGAGGGTTACCCGTTAGCCAAGCTGCAGGCTACCTGGCGCGTCCATGGGTGGCGGATAGTGGCGCGGCATTCAGTGAAGGTTAGCTGCGAAATAAGCAGGCTCCCTCCGGTCAGTCCTCCTCTATGGATGTGATTGCTGGGCTGTGCGTGATGAAGATGAGCGAAGACTGGAGGTCTTTGACCACCAGTGCCTGAGGACGATCCTGCGAGTTAAGTATAGCGACTTCATCTCAAATGAGACAGTCCGCATCCGCTGCGATCGTATCACGAGGATATCTCAGGCCATTCAAAAAAGGCGACTGAGGAGGTTTGGACACGTTCTCCGTCGTCTGCCCCACGAGCTTACCTATGCTGCCCTCGACCCGGCACCGCAGTTCACCTGGAAACGTCGAAGAGGAGGGAAACTGAAGACTTGGCTCGACACCGTCCGTCAAGACAGGGAAGCAGTTCGTGGACCTTCTATCTTCGGCCTCCGTCGCTGGAGAAGGGACTGGGTGGAGCTTTCCAGATCCGCTGCCGCCACTTGCCAAGCATGGAGAGGTATTGTTCGTGACATCATTGAGGCCGGCTGGATCAAGCATGATCACAGCCGTAACAAGTACAAGCAAGTACAAGTATGTAGGCCCGTGGCCGATAAGTCCGGTGTCACATTCACAGGTACTTTAACTTAACTGGTCAACCGGAAATCCTGTCTGGGCCACAGGTTGGACACCCGTCATTGCGGCCTGCTGTCACTCCAAAAAGGCTAACACATCTGCCTTTTGACAACTGCCATGAAAAGATCGGCTATCGCACATAAATCTGAGGCGTCGCGATCTTTGCCTATTGGCTACATGCAGTTGGTCCCAATCTCTTACCCCGTATTCTAGTTTACGTTTGCCGACTGTAACCGGCCTACGTTTTATGTTTATTTTCATTGAAGCGCTGCGTCCCTTCGCGTGCGAGATTTGTGGTAAAGACTTCGCGCAGATGTCACACAAGCGGACGCATGTTGATCTTCGTCACAAAAGTAAGCTGCTTTTGCTCATTTATCGTCCCTTGCCGTTGTTTCTGGATTTGATAAACAGCATTTCACTGTTAATCTTACTCAGCTGTATACTTTTATATAAGAAGTTCCGCAAAAGTCAGACATCTAATAAAGCACCTTGGGTGAACTTTCCACCCTCCTCTACATAATATAAGTTTTATATGGAGCAGCATTGTTTACAACGTACGCAGTGACACTACACCTACTGGGCATTTGTCCACGTCTTCTTTGTTTCCACATTTAAACGATTAATTTACTTAATGGCAATGCCAGCCTGTCCCAGGGGAAATATTTGCAGTCATTCATTAATTGGCCTTCTTCATTTTTATTGTAGAGTTTCGTGAGTTTTTGTGTGAATTTTGTGGCAAAGCCTTTGGCGTGAGGTCAAACTTGAGGAGGCACATTAAGACTATCCACGGAGGTACGTAACTTTCTTCTGATGACCTGTCATTCGCATTTTGAGCATACTTTTGTTTGTAAGTTCACCAACAATGTTTGTTTATGTGAAGAATATTATTGGCGGTCTGGGCGGGTCACTGGTTCACACCGTCCCAGTCACGCGTGTTAGTCACCCTATATGCACCGATGGCATAGTCAGCAAAAACCGTCCCTTTGTTCCCTATGTTCGAACAGCAAGACAATGGTAGGGTGCCTGGGGTAGGCTCGTGCCCGGTGGCTGACGAATCCTACATCATATTCACAGATACTTTAACTTAACTTATTATAATGCTGGATGGAATATTTTTTTACTTGATGCAAAGTTTTTGTTGGACAGGGTCCACGCGCACGCATATTTATATTTTGGTTTTAGCGTAACGAAGAGCTATCAATCTCGAGTCACCGGGCTCTAGGCGTGTGGTAGCAAACTGGTCAAAAGAGTACGCAAAGTTGTGCTGTAGATATGTCTGGATTAGCCCATATGTTTGCCGTCTCAGTCGACTGTATTTCGCTTACAGAGATATCTGGCTCACAATTCTTCGACCTCCTTCAGTCTTAGCTCTTGATTGGTTTTGTTTTGTGTCGACTGCCCCATCTTTTAGTTAGCCTATCACACTTCTGGATCAGCAATTTAATTTCATTGGCAACTGCACCCATGCTCATCTATCATCTCCCTTTTTCGCCTTTTTCAAGAGCGGCAGGTACAAACGAGTGCAGTAAATCATGTATTCTTTTGTCCTTCAGAACAGCGGACGTATAAGTGTGACGTATGCGGAGAAGACTATGTACTGGAGAGAGACCTGACGAAGCATGTGGACGGTGTTCACCGAGGTATTGCCCTTTCCTGTTTTTTTTT
>JAYGXS010001899.1:0-11995 GCA_036362985.1 Ligula intestinalis | reverse complement strand
TACGCCGCATCCTTCGTCACCGACGCGTCGACCGAATTCGCTGCTCCGATCTCCGCCGACGCTGTCACCTGGACGCTCTCCCCACTCCTGCTTCAGAGACGACTTCGGTGGTTCGGACATGCGGCCCGGCGTGATGATGGTGAGCTGATTCGTGACCTGCTTGTGGCGACGCCTCCCCCCACCTGGCGCAAACGTCGCGGCGGGCAGCTGAAAACTTGGACAGCAACGGTCAAGCAGGATCTGTCGTCAGTTTCCGGCCCATGCGTCTACGGCCTACGCCAGTGGAACCGTGAATGGATGGTGCTCTCGTGTGAACAGGCGCAAGATCGACGCGCCTGGACAGCTGTGATTCATGATGCAGTCAACGTCAAAACTGATGCCGGCTCAACCCGCCCGAGGTGAATGCCGTTACAAGTACAAGTACAAGTACAAGTACTGGCACATGTTGATGCTGACCTAGACAGCTTAAACTCAAACTTCATCCACACTCCCACCGACTCTTATCTCCCGACAAATGATATTTACTTACCACCGAGTGATTTCTCTCCAGTGTCCGTGGAAACAGTCATGAAACACCTCAACAAGGTTAAAGGTACAACAGCTGCCGGACCAGATGGCGTCTCCCCATTTCTCCTTAAATCTTGCTCTTTTCAATTAGCTCCTGTCTTGGCACATCTTATTAATTTATCTTTCATGGAGTCCAAGATTCCTGACTGTTGACGTTCGGTCAAAATCACTCCTATCCTGAAAAAAACCACTTCAACGGGTTCCAAATCCTTCCGCCCAATTGCCTGCTCTTCTACACTCCTCAAACTTACAGAGCGAGCAGCTTTGGGCATCATTAAGCCTTTTTCATCCAATTTTTCTGATCCCTTGCAGTTTGCGTATAAGTCTAGGCGTAGTACACTAGATGCTGTTGCTCTGGTAGTCCACTCTGCTCTTAGAGACTTGGACAAGGGATGTCGTTCATACGCATGTGCCTTTCTTGACTACTCCTCAGCCTTCAACACGATCCCGCGAAATCTTCTTCTTAGTAAAACCTCTGCATGCGGCTTTCCTGGCTGGGCCGTCTCTTGGATTGTTTTACTTCCCGCACCCAATTCGTTCAGAGCGGGAAGCGAAAATCCACGATCCTTCTCAACAATTGTGGATCTCTGCAGGGGTCTATATTATCCCCTCATCTTTTTTCCCGCCATACTGATGACCTACGTTCTCCAAACTCATGTTTGTTTGTCAAATATGCTGACGACATGGTTGTCGGCCATCGTCTCAAAAGCCAGACTCATCTTCAAACACTGAAGGATGGATTGGACCATGTCACAGCATGGTCGTCAGAAAATGGCCTTTTACTTAATGAGCAGAAGTCAGTCCAGAGTATTTTTAGGCTGCGACCCTCCTCCAGTCCTGAAACCATTGACTTTCTGCCCAACAATGTATCCTCCTTCCGATACCTTCGTGTAACACTTGCTTCCAACCTCTCATTTACTCTTCATATTGAAGACCTTTTTTATTAAAATCCGCAAACTTTTATATTATATCCGCCGCTTGCGTTCTTATCGCACCCCGCAAGCCCTCATCTGGCGTTTTATAGACGCTTGTATCCTCCCTCTCATTCTTTACCGCTCTCCAGTAACTTTTCCAGCACTTCTCAAAAAAGACTTTATTATTATTAAACATATTCTCCGCATGCTCTCTTCAGCTGCTGGCTATTCCTATGCTTTTTTAGCTGACGTTATAATTCAGCGACATTTCAAATCGGTCAAGAATTTCGTGGACCGTATTCTTAGTGATGAAACTCACCCTCTCCACTCCGAACTAATGGCTGCGAAGTCTTCTCGTACGACGCGCCAAAACTTCCGACACATGACATGTCGTACATCAGCCTACCAGAACTCGATACTCCCATTCTTAGCACGCTTCCTCACATGTGAAGAAACGGAAATTGAAAAGCTGAAGGCCGACCTGACTCCATAACTGATGTGGTAACCGTTTCGACTTCTTACTTTGAGTTTTCTGTGATCTTTGACCGTTTACTCTTGAGTTTTTGGACCCTTTAAAGTACTTTAGTTCTTGCTCTCCGTGAATGGAGCCATTTTTTGCTGAAAGTTTGATATTATCATCAAAATAAAGTTCTCATAATCAATCATAAATCAATCAATCTTGGTCGCCCAGTCGCGCTCGACCCAGAGAAATGGCGCATGTCAGCATGCGAGGTGCGGCCTTTGCCCTGGTACGCACACACGCATCGAGGTAGGTCAGACCAATCAACGTCCTGAAGCTGATTCACACATATTCTGCTCTGGCCCTTTGTGACATTTCCTGCGCTGACGGACTCGGGATTCCGCCCGTCAAGGTGCTGACGTAGGCAGCGTCGTCGACCACTTTGACGACCCCACTCTCTCACACGGCCCTCACCGTCGAACGTCATGCCAGACCGAGTGGCAACTTCCTCCTTACTCTTCTGTACACAATATATTGTTCCTAACACTCTGGCCTTCCCAAGACTTCTCCCATCGCCTAAGGAACCCGGCCTGGAAGATCGCAGCCATAAGGGTTAAACCTGAATAGCCCTAACACGTTGCGATAGATCTGTTAGTCATCTGGTGAATTCTAGATTGATTTCTTCGGAACTTTTACCTATGGAGTTAGCTCCTTCTATCAGGATGAGCGGATTATGTAAGCTAAAGTTGGCTGGGCGGATAATTTGACCTAAATTTGCTTAACTACACGGTTTCCTGTCGATGCGTCGTATCTGAGGTAATTTAATCTAATTATTGTAATTGCTGGCGTTGTTTCCTATCCAACTGAAACCACTCAGTTTTTTCTAAATGGATGAGATTCATTATTCGGATTTGTCAAACACCCTTTCAGGTATCCAGTGAGCAGCCCAGACCATTTTAATCCCCATCCTGCTTGTGTGTTCTGAACTGGGTATGCAGTTTACGTCCGACACTTTGACCCCTGGTTTCGACGATAGCCAACGCGTGCTTCGGCAGGCCAAAGACAAAAGCGGTGACTTGTGCGTAAGTTAGTTTTATGCAAGAGTAGACTTGTATCGCATCTACCACGCTTTCTTGCCTCATCCATTCCGCCCCGGTGTCATGACAGGGTCATTTGGAGGCTATACGAATACCAAAGTGTAGGAGGTCCATCCATTTGGACTGGAGAATGCCTGCCTCGTACACTGACCGTCAACGATCATCCCAATCCAACTCGAGGATTTTCCAGCTGGTTCAGTCCCAAGCCTTCTAACCCATCTGCTTTTTTCATTTAAATAATCCCCAAATCCTCTTAGTATTATATGCCTTGTTCTCACTTGGGTTCCTAAAGTTGGGATTCAGTCATTGATCACTCGGGTACGTCAAGATTGCGCGCTTTTGATTAGCTGTCTACCCCACCGGTTTGACCTTCTTATTCCTTTATCTTGCATGCTTACATTTCTGAATGTAGTAACTAATTTGAGCTCGGCAGTTAGCTTTTGTAGGGTTAAGAAGACCAGAGGTGGGGTCGGACGCCGGAGAGTTCATGTACGCACTAGAATATTTAAATAACGTAAGAAGTCGACTTGCGAGCCTTGCTGCCGTCAAATACCGCTTCTTTTGCAATTTCCGGAATTTTGAAAGACATCTCAAGGGGTAATCCGCGCTAAGTGACCTACTAAAGGCTTTTTAGGTCGGAACCGATTTTTTATGTAAATAGGACTGTCTGCATAAGGTTCGCACATAGTATGATCATACTTTTGCAAAATTGAAGAAACTATTAACCCAGTCGTGAGAACTTGCAGTGGTCCTGCAGCCCACTTCCTCCAAACGTGAGACGCCACAGACGTGGTCTCGCAATGGCAATCTTGGTCGTTCAGTCGCGCTCGACCCAGCGCGATGGCCCATGTCCCTATTCGACGCGCAACCTTTGCCCTCGCGCAACTGGAGCGTACACAAACACCCCAGACTGGTCGGGCCAGTCAGCATCCCGAAGCTGACTCACACGAAGCCCGCTCTGGGGCCCTGGTGACAATTCCCACACTGAAAAACATTCATGATTCCGCCCCGAGCGGGGTGGACGCAGGCAGCCTCGTTGGTCGCTGAGACGACGCCGCGCTCTCACACGGCCCTCACGGTTGAAGGCCATGTCAGACCGAGTGGCAACTTCCTTCTAACTCTTCTATACCCAATACACTGTTTCTAACAAACGGGCTTTCCCAATACTTCTCGCTTCACCTAAGGAACCGGGCCTGGAAGATCGCAGCCGTTTGGGTTAAGCCTAATTAGTCTTAAACACTCCTCGATAAACTGTCATTTTCACACGTCTTTGGCTGGGATAGACATTGCACGAGAGTGGGAATGCAGACAGGAAAGGAAGCACCTGACGCATTATAATTTACATTTGCACGCCCAGCAAAAAGGTCCTTCAAACAGAAAATGAGAGCCCCGTCCTCAGAGCTAGAAGTCTATTGATTCTTCGCATGGCCAGCAAGCGTACAGTCTACAAGTCAGCAGCTTATTGTGCTACGGGAAAAGTTGGTGCGTAAAATCCAACCCCACCTCCAAGCTGGTGCGCGCCGGAAACTTGCTTTTGCTTGGCTAACGGGGCTCTGGTAGGGGAGCAAGACCGGGGACCTAGCGCCAATCCCCTTGTCTCCACGAAACACGGAATTGACTTTCTTGACTTTCTACACTTTCATGAATCACAACTATACGCAACATACGATCTCTGCTACGTCGTCCGCGGGAACCGACGCGCCCCATCCTCTTGGCATCGCGGGACGGGTGTTAAATCTGCGAGCTGATGCCGGATTGCGAATTGCAGGCTGGAATGTTCAAACTTTGAGGGATGACGGCGCCCAACTGTTAACAGCCAAATCCCTTTCTGAATACCGTGTTGGTGTGGCGTGTCTCTCTGAGGTCCGCCTACCTGGCACTGGCCACAAACTGCTGCAAGTACCAAGAACTGACTCTGCGTACCATCTCTACCACAGTGGTGTGTCCGACAACTCTGGACTGTATGGTGTCGCTATAGCTTTGGCCGATGAATTTCACTCGAGTCTGCTAGAGTGGGAGGCTGTCTCACCGCGGATCGCTTGGGTCCGTTTGAAAAGTGCCCCAGTCAACGTTTCCATCATCTCGGTATATGCGCCTACTCTGGCTGCTGATGACAGCATAAAAGATGACTTCTACGGTGACCTCCAGCGAACAGTTGACCGCATCGCAAGAAGCGATCTACTCGTCATTGCCGGTGACTGGAACGCCCGACCAGGTGTGTGTGACGCTGGAACCCGTCATGTGCTAGGCAAATTTGCTGTCGGAGCGCAGTGTGCCAACGGTGAGCGCCTTGTCAATTTCGCATCGTCTAACCGCCTCGTTGTGTCAAGCACCCGTTTTGATCATCCGCGCCACCACCTTGTCACTTGGTACTCAAATGACGGGCATACCCAGGCCCAAATAGATCACATCCTTGTCCGAGCACGCTGGGCCAGCTCGGTCTTGGATTGTCGAGCCTACCGCGGTGCTGATACAGGAAACGCTCATGCATCGGACCATGTCCTACAGCGGGCAACCCTTCGCTTGCGTTTGAGAGCTATTCACAGACCCTCCCGACCACAGCGGATCGATGTTGCAAAGCTGAAGTCCTCTGCTGGCGACGCCTTCCACTTAGCACTCCAGAACCGTTTCGACGGCCTGTACCCTGACGCCCGAGCGGACCCAGAGCCCGCGTGGCAGTCCCTGAAGTCCGCGATGTCAGAGCTGGCATACACCCATCTGGGCAAAACCCGACGGCGACATCGCGACTGGATCACTAGACCCACGCTTGAGTTAGCTGAGGAGGCCGGCCGAGCCAGACTCACTGGCTCCCCCACTTACAGAGAGCTGCGGCGCCAAACGACAAGGGCCATCCGAGCCGATAGGAACGCCTACTGGAGCGACTTTGCCACGGAAACGGAGCGAGCAGCTACCAGAGGTGACACTCACAAGCTCTACCGACTCTTAAAGCAGGCCAGCAGAGGTTCGGGGAACACCACCGAGACTTTACTGGATCGCAACGGTGCTGTCATCACTAAGATCGATGACCGGTTAGAGAGATGGCGCGAGCATTTCTGTGACCACCTTAACCATGATCCCCCTGTGATGTCTGACCTGTCGCCCAATGTTGACGATCCCCACCATCTGTATGAGTGCAACACAGAGCCACCCAGTGTAGAGGAAGTTGTCTCCATTCTCTTGAGGCTACGCAACAACAAGGCACCTGGTGAGGATGACCTCCCGCCGGAGCTCTTTAAATGTGCACCCGAGGTTATTGGGCCCTGGCTACAACAAATATTTGCCAAGATATGGGACAGCGAAGTTGTGCCCTCTGACTGGAGAAAAGCAGTGATCCTCCCCTTGTTTAAAAAAGGCGACAGACGAGCGTGCAGAAATTACAGAGGCATTAGCCTTATCGATGTAGCGGCGAAAACATTCACGTCTCTTCTTCTCAAACGTTTCCAAACTGCGAGAGACCAGCGCACCCGCCCAAACCAGAGTGGATTTCGACCAGGTCGTGGCTGCACCGACCAGATCTTCAATCTCCGCCGTGTACTGGAACTGAGATGGGGTCACCAACAACCCACTGTTCTATGCTTCATCGACTTTGCTGCCGCATTTGACTCTGTTGATCGCAGTTCGCTGTGGAACATAATGAGGACGGACGGCCTACCACCTAAGCTTCTCAATCTCATGCAGGCATACTATCGTGGCACTTCCACACGGGTGAGGACGCAGAACGGTGACACGGAAGCCTTTAGCGTCAGGACGGGCGTCCGCCAAGGTTGTGCCCTTTCACCAACCCTGTTCAACTATGCGGTGGACTGGATCATGACCGAAGCACTGGATGACTTCCCGGGAGTGCAGTTTGATCGCTCGAAATGGGTGACTGACTTGGCGTATGCTGATGACGTCGTCCTCTTTGGCGACAACTGTAATGCAGTTCAGCAGGCGTTGGACAAGGTTAATGAGCGTGCCCGATCCATCGGATTACGCCTAAACGCGACTAAGACCCAAGTCATGCTCTCCTGTGTGCCCCCTACATCTGTTAATCCTATTGTTCTCGACGGCGCTCCTCTCGAAAAGGTCGACTCGTTTAGATACTTAGGCTCTTTGGTCACGGAAACGGGTCAAGGTGTCGACGAGGTTGTATCACGCGTCAACCGTGCCCGATCTGCCTTCTACCGACTGTGCGCTCCTCTATGGAATAGAAGGGAAATATCACTACGCACAAAGTCCCGTGTTTACCAAGCAGTGGTTCGATCTATCCTGCTCTATGGCGGAGAGACATGGCCTATGCGTGTTGAGGACATGAGGCGCCTTGAGGTGTTTGACAATGACTGCATACGCCGCATCCTTCGTCACCGACGCGTCGACCGAATTCGCTGCTCCGATCTCCGCCGACGCTGTCACCTGGACGCTCTCCCCACTCCTGCTTCAGAGACGACTTCGGTGGTTCGGACATGCGGCCCGGCGTGATGATGGTGAGCTGATTCGTGACCTGCTTGTGGCGACGCCTCCCCCCACCTGGCGCAAACGTCGCGGCGGGCAGCTGAAAACTTGGACAGCAACGGTCAAGCAGGATCTGTCGTCAGTTTCCGGCCCATGCGTCTACGGCCTACGCCAGTGGAACCGTGAATGGATGGTGCTCTCGTGTGAACAGGCGCAAGATCGACGCGCCTGGACAGCTGTGATTCATGATGCAGTCAACGTCAAAACTGATGCCGGCTCAACCCGCCCGAGGTGAATGCCGTTACAAGTACAAGTACAAGTACAAGTACTGGCACATGTTGATGCTGACCTAGACAGCTTAAACTCAAACTTCATCCACACTCCCACCGACTCTTATCTCCCGACAAATGATATTTACTTACCACCGAGTGATTTCTCTCCAGTGTCCGTGGAAACAGTCATGAAACACCTCAACAAGGTTAAAGGTACAACAGCTGCCGGACCAGATGGCGTCTCCCCATTTCTCCTTAAATCTTGCTCTTTTCAATTAGCTCCTGTCTTGGCACATCTTATTAATTTATCTTTCATGGAGTCCAAGATTCCTGACTGTTGACGTTCGGTCAAAATCACTCCTATCCTGAAAAAAACCACTTCAACGGGTTCCAAATCCTTCCGCCCAATTGCCTGCTCTTCTACACTCCTCAAACTTACAGAGCGAGCAGCTTTGGGCATCATTAAGCCTTTTTCATCCAATTTTTCTGATCCCTTGCAGTTTGCGTATAAGTCTAGGCGTAGTACACTAGATGCTGTTGCTCTGGTAGTCCACTCTGCTCTTAGAGACTTGGACAAGGGATGTCGTTCATACGCATGTGCCTTTCTTGACTACTCCTCAGCCTTCAACACGATCCCGCGAAATCTTCTTCTTAGTAAAACCTCTGCATGCGGCTTTCCTGGCTGGGCCGTCTCTTGGATTGTTTTACTTCCCGCACCCAATTCGTTCAGAGCGGGAAGCGAAAATCCACGATCCTTCTCAACAATTGTGGATCTCTGCAGGGGTCTATATTATCCCCTCATCTTTTTTCCCGCCATACTGATGACCTACGTTCTCCAAACTCATGTTTGTTTGTCAAATATGCTGACGACATGGTTGTCGGCCATCGTCTCAAAAGCCAGACTCATCTTCAAACACTGAAGGATGGATTGGACCATGTCACAGCATGGTCGTCAGAAAATGGCCTTTTACTTAATGAGCAGAAGTCAGTCCAGAGTATTTTTAGGCTGCGACCCTCCTCCAGTCCTGAAACCATTGACTTTCTGCCCAACAATGTATCCTCCTTCCGATACCTTCGTGTAACACTTGCTTCCAACCTCTCATTTACTCTTCATATTGAAGACCTTTTTTATTAAAATCCGCAAACTTTTATATTATATCCGCCGCTTGCGTTCTTATCGCACCCCGCAAGCCCTCATCTGGCGTTTTATAGACGCTTGTATCCTCCCTCTCATTCTTTACCGCTCTCCAGTAACTTTTCCAGCACTTCTCAAAAAAGACTTTATTATTATTAAACATATTCTCCGCATGCTCTCTTCAGCTGCTGGCTATTCCTATGCTTTTTTAGCTGACGTTATAATTCAGCGACATTTCAAATCGGTCAAGAATTTCGTGGACCGTATTCTTAGTGATGAAACTCACCCTCTCCACTCCGAACTAATGGCTGCGAAGTCTTCTCGTACGACGCGCCAAAACTTCCGACACATGACATGTCGTACATCAGCCTACCAGAACTCGATACTCCCATTCTTAGCACGCTTCCTCACATGTGAAGAAACGGAAATTGAAAAGCTGAAGGCCGACCTGACTCCATAACTGATGTGGTAACCGTTTCGACTTCTTACTTTGAGTTTTCTGTGATCTTTGACCGTTTACTCTTGAGTTTTTGGACCCTTTAAAGTACTTTAGTTCTTGCTCTCCGTGAATGGAGCCATTTTTTGCTGAAAGTTTGATATTATCATCAAAATAAAGTTCTCATAATCAATCATAAATCAATCAATCTTGGTCGCCCAGTCGCGCTCGACCCAGAGAAATGGCGCATGTCAGCATGCGAGGTGCGGCCTTTGCCCTGGTACGCACACACGCATCGAGGTAGGTCAGACCAATCAACGTCCTGAAGCTGATTCACACATATTCTGCTCTGGCCCTTTGTGACATTTCCTGCGCTGACGGACTCGGGATTCCGCCCGTCAAGGTGCTGACGTAGGCAGCGTCGTCGACCACTTTGACGACCCCACTCTCTCACACGGCCCTCACCGTCGAACGTCATGCCAGACCGAGTGGCAACTTCCTCCTTACTCTTCTGTACACAATATATTGTTCCTAACACTCTGGCCTTCCCAAGACTTCTCCCATCGCCTAAGGAACCCGGCCTGGAAGATCGCAGCCATAAGGGTTAAACCTGAATAGCCCTAACACGTTGCGATAGATCTGTTAGTCATCTGGTGAATTCTAGATTGATTTCTTCGGAACTTTTACCTATGGAGTTAGCTCCTTCTATCAGGATGAGCGGATTATGTAAGCTAAAGTTGGCTGGGCGGATAATTTGACCTAAATTTGCTTAACTACACGGTTTCCTGTCGATGCGTCGTATCTGAGGTAATTTAATCTAATTATTGTAATTGCTGGCGTTGTTTCCTATCCAACTGAAACCACTCAGTTTTTTCTAAATGGATGAGATTCATTATTCGGATTTGTCAAACACCCTTTCAGGTATCCAGTGAGCAGCCCAGACCATTTTAATCCCCATCCTGCTTGTGTGTTCTGAACTGGGTATGCAGTTTACGTCCGACACTTTGACCCCTGGTTTCGACGATAGCCAACGCGTGCTTCGGCAGGCCAAAGACAAAAGCGGTGACTTGTGCGTAAGTTAGTTTTATGCAAGAGTAGACTTGTATCGCATCTACCACGCTTTCTTGCCTCATCCATTCCGCCCCGGTGTCATGACAGGGTCATTTGGAGGCTATACGAATACCAAAGTGTAGGAGGTCCATCCATTTGGACTGGAGAATGCCTGCCTCGTACACTGACCGTCAACGATCATCCCAATCCAACTCGAGGATTTTCCAGCTGGTTCAGTCCCAAGCCTTCTAACCCATCTGCTTTTTTCATTTAAATAATCCCCAAATCCTCTTAGTATTATATGCCTTGTTCTCACTTGGGTTCCTAAAGTTGGGATTCAGTCATTGATCACTCGGGTACGTCAAGATTGCGCGCTTTTGATTAGCTGTCTACCCCACCGGTTTGACCTTCTTATTCCTTTATCTTGCATGCTTACATTTCTGAATGTAGTAACTAATTTGAGCTCGGCAGTTAGCTTTTGTAGGGTTAAGAAGACCAGAGGTGGGGTCGGACGCCGGAGAGTTCATGTACGCACTAGAATATTTAAATAACGTAAGAAGTCGACTTGCGAGCCTTGCTGCCGTCAAATACCGCTTCTTTTGCAATTTCCGGAATTTTGAAAGACATCTCAAGGGGTAATCCGCGCTAAGTGACCTACTAAAGGCTTTTTAGGTCGGAACCGATTTTTTATGTAAATAGGACTGTCTGCATAAGGTTCGCACATAGTATGATCATACTTTTGCAAAATTGAAGAAACTATTAACCCAGTCGTGAGAACTTGCAGTGGTCCTGCAGCCCACTTCCTCCAAACGTGAGACGCCACAGACGTGGTCTCGCAATGGCAATCTTGGTCGTTCAGTCGCGCTCGACCCAGCGCGATGGCCCATGTCCCTATTCGACGCGCAACCTTTGCCCTCGCGCAACTGGAGCGTACACAAACACCCCAGACTGGTCGGGCCAGTCAGCATCCCGAAGCTGACTCACACGAAGCCCGCTCTGGGGCCCTGGTGACAATTCCCACACTGAAAAACATTCATGATTCCGCCCCGAGCGGGGTGGACGCAGGCAGCCTCGTTGGTCGCTGAGACGACGCCGCGCTCTCACACGGCCCTCACGGTTGAAGGCCATGTCAGACCGAGTGGCAACTTCCTTCTAACTCTTCTATACCCAATACACTGTTTCTAACAAACGGGCTTTCCCAATACTTCTCGCTTCACCTAAGGAACCGGGCCTGGAAGATCGCAGCCGTTTGGGTTAAGCCTAATTAGTCTTAAACACTCCTCGATAAACTGTCATTTTCACACGTCTTTGGCTGGGATAGACATTGCACGAGAGTGGGAATGCAGACAGGAAAGGAAGCACCTGACGCATTATAATTTACATTTGCACGCCCAGCAAAAAGGTCCTTCAAACAGAAAATGAGAGCCCCGTCCTCAGAGCTAGAAGTCTATTGATTCTTCGCATGGCCAGCAAGCGTACAGTCTACAAGTCAGCAGCTTATTGTGCTACGGGAAAAGTTGGTGCGTAAAATCCAACCCCACCTCCAAGCTGGTGCGCGCCGGAAACTTGCTTTTGCTTGGCTAACGGGGCTCTGGTAGGGGAGCAAGACCGGGGACCTAGCGCCAATCCCCTT
>JAYGXS010001898.1:0-12002 GCA_036362985.1 Ligula intestinalis | reverse complement strand
TAAGTAAGTCTAGACGTTTTCAAACAGACAGGCTACTAAGCTTCAGTACTGTTGGGGGAAACAGGTAGTCCTATCAATGGGTCATTACGGACTTCCACCCCTATAATATGACATAGGAAAGTGTGGCTGCAGACATTTATTTAACAACCCGGGTCACGGCAACTTAAAGCCTCCGGAGTATAACAGCACACTTTAGTGTTCGTGCAGGAATTTACTGACAAAAGTAACTGAAAATGTAGGAATATTATGATTATTATGAAAAGGGGCTGAACGGTATCGGGACTTCTGCAAACATGCATTCACATTTAAGTTTCCGTCCTTGATCTTTGATTGAATTATATGATTCGTAAATGGTGACTTGTATTCTTACATCTAGTTACTTCCAAAGGCGTTCAAAATCTCAGACTAGCACAATTCTTCAAGTTCCTTTTCACTCATATAAAAACCTACGTTCACGACATTATTCTATTTACTCTGTTATGTAATTACAATAATGAAACAGAATTAAACTCTTACCGGCAACCGACTGTGTTTGGATTTCTATCCTTTTGTCTCAACATATCCCACACTTGTGTGTATCCGGACAGCCACGCTAAAACGAAATCAAAATATTGTCATCCAAATCGTGGCAGGAGCGTTACTGAATATCATTATTCAAGCATATTCAAAGTCCACATTAGGCGTGATTACGGTACGTACCGAAAGTTGATCTTGGTTACAAAGAGCCATTGAATATGTAGTTCGATCAAACCCTTCCACCGTCAGCACCAAGGACAAAGCCAATGTTTTGGATTGCATGGCTAGCACTTCCACTTCTTTCCTGGACAAGCATCTCCCACGACTGAGCACCGTTGTATATGTGATCATAGTAGGGCTAATTGAGAAAATTTGAACGCAAGTTAATAAAAGTCAGGTTAACCAATAAAATAAGCAGCAAATGGGATTGGCCGATAATTTTAACAATAACAGAATCAGCATTTCATGTCATACATAAATTATCGGCATGTTTTTTTCGATTGCGCTTTCTTTTTCGCATTTCAGCGCCAATTTACTAAGGGTTACCAAGTGATCGAATGCGTCATAAAATGTCGTTCTTGATCAGCAAGTGGATCGTTTTCTGCGTGCCTTATTATTTTGTTGATGAAGAGAAATGTAAACGTGCCTTCAGTGAGTTCAGGCAAATATTTTTAGAACGAATTTTAATAATAATAGGAAAATGTATATATGTGGATCAAGCTGAATTTTTACACACAGACAATAATTGCAGACTTCTAATGATCTTGGACCTCAGAACGCTGATGCAGCGCCTGCACTAACGATGGACACATGTAGCTTAGTCTTTTACTTGCATTTTGAAAGTAATAACTTGTTTCGTAATGAAATGGTCGTGCACAGAGTGCAGAACAGGACTTATTGTTCCTCCTAGTTTTCCACTGCCAGGTCGTGTTGATCTAGTCTTTTCCTTTGCAGTGAGGAAAAAAAGAGATTGCGGTAACGGGGCTGTACTCGGCGAATGTAATGTCCCCTAGGCTTGCAAACAGCGGAAAATGGATGGATGGCTGGGAAACCGGCTTCATAAATTCTGGCGAAGTCATCCGGGACGGCAGTTTGTCAACGCTGTTCTCAGGTAGCTCTGTAAGTAGCAGTTACCGAAAAGCATTTTTAATAAACGTGCAAGACTGCCTAATCAAGGCGTTCTAGCCCATAAATTATATTAGTGTAGGTAAGTTGCAATCGTGACCTGCTGCTTTTTATACTGCAAAGAGGATAATTGGCTGTTTGAATAATTACATTTTTGGTTAAACTGTCTAAATGATTGCTAAAGATTTTTGGAATGCTAGCAGGTTTGCTGACAGAAATACAAAACGCTTTGAGAGATAAGCTTCGAACCACAAGTGCACAATTAAAACAAATAAAGGTAATATGACGATTTGATAAACCACCGACCAGCCAAATAGGCAGCATTTTTAGATTGTGATTCCAAAACTATATTATGCAGATGTATTCAGTCACCTTCACAGCGTATTATCAAAGAAATATTGCTAGGATGGGATGATATTTTGAATTATTTTTCCACCACAAGTGAACCATAACTCACACTATAAACAATTGAGCGACATAACAGATTAAGTCATTTGTGGATGCGATTGCTGTGCTCTTCAAAAGTGGGTTTCATTTCTACCCGACCGCAATCTAAAATCTTCAATTTACTAGAGGCTTTCAGATAGCAATAATGGTTTTGTTGCCTTACAAAATGTCAAGATCTTTGAATAAGTGCAGTTAGTGGGTCAAAGAACGGGAGAATATGAAGCCTTCTATTCTGAGCCATTTGGCTTTGTCACGGAAAAGAATCAGACTCGGTCGATTCACTGGTGCATGTCTTAATTATTTCCAAGTGCCCCTACCGTTAACATTTCCAGTCAACGCTCACAATCATGCCTCCGGTCTCCTTCAATCTGTCATAGCACTGGGCTTACGTAGGTGAGAGTGCGAACTTTCGCGATGGATACGGTGCAAGACTAACAGCAAAATTAATGATGTCACGTGTACATCACCGTCTCCACACCTATCATAGCAGCGCTCACCATGATGACAGGCAGAAGTCATAGTACTTAGTGGCCGAACTTTTCTAAATTCGACTGAATTACGCCATAGCCAAGATAATAGTCAGTCCAAACCATGGCATACAACAGAGTTTGTAAATCAAATCACCGGAACAAGTCACTATAGTATAAAATATAAAATTTTGACCGAGTTTTATCATTTAAACGTGAAAGACTGGGAACTATATTTCAGTTCAGATTTATTGAGATAAAGATGGCCAAACGCATTTGAAGTCGATGTTACAGAAGCCTAACTCACAATATGTACATTGACGCAACAATTTCGCAGCGGCGCACTGCTGTTACGGTTAAGATCATCTTGCTTTAGTTAACAAAGAAACTGAACCTTACGCTAGGGCGGTAAGAACCTTCCCCTCTAAGACGTTCAATGAGTTTACGGCTTAATGTTTGCGGGAACATTTAATCCTTGTTGTCGCCATCCTCAAATTTGGGAAATTAAAAGTTCTTAAATTCGTATTTTTTCCTGGGATATAAATTCCACTTCATTTGAGTGGTCTCTTCCGGAAAAAGTGGATTTTAGAAGTTTTTTTCCTAAAATAAGTGCTTATTTCTAGTTTATATTAATGCTAAAACTGACCATAATAAGCTGACCTACATGTAAGGATATGACGCAGACAGTCTTCAAATTCTTTCACCAACGCTAACCATGCGGCTTACGTGTTCACTTTTCGAAACAGTTTTGAGTACATCACGAGAGTTCTATAAATGAAGTCCGTCTACCGTGATTTTCTTTTCCCAAATAAGGAAATAAAACAGAATATGGGGATCGTGGTAAAGCTTCATATCCCAAGTCCTTCGTTTTCTGCAGTGTTATCCTGTCAACACTTTGCTGCTGTGGGGGAGAATCGGTTTTCTTTGTTTTAATCTTGCAGGTATTGTCAATTGACAGTTTTCTCACATGCGGGCAACCTGATAGTGCTACTTGCAATTTTCCTACAGCCAAGTCTGCCGTTGAAAGAACCCGGTATTCCAGTGCGGACTTCGGAGGTTTCGTTAATCATGGTAAAGAGATGAATCTTTTTATGGTGCCTGCACTTTGCTTGCGGTAATTAGAAAAATGGATCAGTTCTCCAACCTTTTGCTGCGTCTTGTACTTACTAAGACCAGCAGATAGTATATCCTAGTAATATGTTCCTTAAATTGTATCAATAGCTAAAATGCATCCTTTTTGTGCACCAAGCATAACTGATGGGGAAAGGAGCTTACACACCTCCTACGATTCATTCGGGCTGGTCTCTAAGGCACCCAGCGAGCGTTCACGTCCGGTAGGCAGATGTGTGTGTGTGTGTGTTCGATCATCAGTTTTGATGAAATCCATCAAGCGTACCAAAAGTTTGCTACAGAAGGTGACAGCCTCCTAGAGGCTACCCGATTGTACTTATAACTTTTTTGGTTCAACTAATTTGTCCGATGATTTATTTGCAGGGGCTCCTATAGTGAAAAAATTGCGTATCTGATAAGTTTTAGTGTACAGGAAATGACAAAAGCAAATGTACTCGATATAAAACATTTACTTTAATGTGTAATGGCATGGAAATCACTCAATACGTTGTGCTGTTCCTTGGGATTCACTCTCGAGTCAACCTGCAGTCACTTTAAGGCAAGCATTGTATAGGCAGAAATATATTGCTCCCAAAGAGAGGTGAGAGTGGAGTGGGCATTTATAGCCTATTGACCGACATCAGCCAGCCATACCAGCCCCAGGGGCAGCCACCTCCGAGGATGGAACGCGTCGCTCTCGCATTTAGAAGTCCAACAGCAAGACTTTTATCCTTATGTGAGAATAACTACAGAAGTTTGCATCTTTAAAATTGGCCAACATATAATCAGTCCATGTAAGCATGAGTTTTCTCAACCTATCATTTAAGTATGCTTAATACGTCTGCGTAAATGCCGATAGTCGGCAGTGCTGTCCCATTTTCATGAAATATTAACTAATATTCTGGATTGTAGAAATGATAACATAGAGAAAATTTTAATACCCAAAATGTTGCAGCATTCAAGTGCGCTGTTTAGCCACACAGTAAAAAACCTATACCCGAGACAAGAGCACTTCGTATAGTTTTTGTAATTTAACATTTATTGGAACACAGTGATGCTTTTTAAAACATTTGATAGAAATCGTGATCAAACATTTTCGTTTCTGTAGGCGTTTGTTAGCACAGTAGGTCTTCCTTAATGTGTCTTATTGAAGACATATTATTTTTCGGTTAAGGAAATCCTTCCATCCCCTAAAGAAATTGGAACGTCACTTTATTTACATTGGCATTTAGAGCTTCCAAACAAAATGCCATGAAAATTTATAGCAAATATAATAAAGCATTCCCTTAAATTAATAAGAAATACTGTTGCACAATTGTTTTCTGAAAAGGTTAACACTGTATACTAAACTGTGTTGCAGTGTGAGGCCTGCAACTCAAGGAACTTCTGTAATCTATTAACGGGATCATCTTTGTGTCGTTGATAATATTAATCTGGCTTTTATTGTGAGAATCCTTTGAAGCTAGCTTCCAATTGCATTTTAATCTTGCGGGTTTGTTGCTTTACAAAACGTAAAGACGCTTAAATAAGTGCAGTTAGTGGGTCAAAGAACAGGAGAATATGAAACCTGCTTTTCTGACCCATTCGGCTTATTTACGGAGAGGAATCGGGCTGGGTCGATTCATTGGTGCATGCCTTAATTTTTTCCATGTGCCCCTACCGTTAACATTTCCAGTCACTGCTCACAATCATGCCTCCGGTCTCCTTCCATCTGTCATAGCACTGGGCTTACGTAGGTGAGAGTGCAAAATTTCGCGATAGATACGGTGCAAGACTAACAGCAAAATTAATGATGTCACGTGTACATCACCGTCTCCACACCTATTATAGCTGCGCTCACCATAATGACAGGCAGAAGTCATTGTACTTGGTGGCCAAACTGTTCTATACGGAGACTGAAATACGCCATAGCTAGTCAGTCCAAACCTTGGCATACGGCAGAGTTTGTAAATCAAACCACCAGAACAACTTACTTGAGTATCTGAGGTAAAACTTTCGAAGAGTGAACACCTGAATGACTTGCCATTTCTGGCAACGTAAGTCAGGTATTTGAACTCTGCTTACGACAACTCGCCTTAGTTTCGGCCTGTGGCCTCTTAACCAACTTACGTCTTGTTTGACAAGTGAGCGCTAAAAATTGGCTAAGTGTCCTTTGTGATAAGACGCAGGCTGAACGCAGCTGTCAGCTTAACCCCACCCTGGCTCGTTTACTGTTCAGAGGCTACGATACTCGCCACAGACAGGTGTGAGTACGGTAAACAGAGCATTGGTTCTCGATGGTAGCAACTGCCAGTTGGTGTCGGATCTCACGTGTAAGAACATGCTGCGGTGTTCTCAATCTAATTTGTGGCCGTTAACACTCACTGAAAAATTCAAATCTCTTAGCAAATGCTGATGTGTATATGTTTTGGACTACATTGTGCCAGACTCCTTATTCTTTTGACCTAGTCTTATCATTAAAACGTGAAAGACTGGCGAAAATATTTCAGTTAAGGTTTATTGAGAGAAAGATAGGCAAACGCATTTGAGCTCGATGTTACAGAAGCCTAACCCACAATATGCATATTGACGCAACAATGTTGCAGTGGCGCACTGCTGTTACGGTTAAGATCATCCTGCTGTAGTTAAAAAAGAAACTGAACCTTACGCTAGGACGGTAAGAACGTTCGCCTCTAAGATGTTCAATGAGTGTACGGCTAAATGTTGGCGGGAACATTTAATCGTTGTTTCCACCATCCTCAGATTTGGGAAATTAAAAGTGCTTTAATTATTATTTTTTTCTGGGATATTAATTCCACTTCAGTTAAGTAGTCTCTTCCGGATAAAGTGGATTTTAGACGGTTATGTTTTCTTAAAGAAGTGCTTTTTCACATTATTTTATACATGCTCAACCTGTCCATAGTCAGCTGACCTACATGTAAGGATTTGACGCAGATGTTCCGAAAAATTTCTTTGACAAACGCTTACCATGCGGCTTATGTGTTCACTTTTAATTAAAAAAAAATTGAGTACATCATAAGAGTTCTATGAATGAAGTCCGCTTATAGTGATTTTGTCTTTTCAAAATAAGGAAAGAAGGCAGAATATGGGAATTGCGGTCAAGCTTCATATACCAAGTCCTTCGTTTTCTACAGTGTTATCCTGTCAACACTTTGCTGCTGTGGGGGAAAATTGGACTACTATGTTTCAATCTTACAGGTATTGTTTATGACTTAGTGCACATAACATTTTGCCTATTGGGCCTCCAAGCTTCTGGCATCCGTCAGAGCACCGTATGGAGTTAACTGAGTGGGTGAATGGTTGCAGTACATATTGCTAAATTATACCATCGAAAACACAGTCACGAGTACATCACTGTCCCTGCGCCCATAATGATAGCGGGCAAACATTGGATCTCATCGTTCGTAGTGGTCAAACGGCCTGGTAGAAAAACCATGCGATTACTCCCACCTGTGGATTCTTAAGCAGCTAAGGCTTAGGTAAGCATCACATCATTTATCCTCATTCGGATTTTTTCAGCGCGAACATTTGCCTTTTACCGTACATGGGCCTGAGTACGGTAAGCAGAGCTTTGGTGATCGATGATACCAGTTACTCTCAAATCCTCAGCAATAAGGGAGCTTTTTTATTGATGTAAAGTGTATTCAGCGAACGTAAAACTTATTATTTTGATGCAGGAGTCCCTCATATTAAAAGAACTGTAAGCAAAAATAAATGAAAAATCAATAGTGAAGGTAGGTAATCCAAGTCTACCTTATATTTCTACTCGTTTTCACAGCAGTACGCTGACTGCTTGTCACAAGCAGTGGAACAAAAGTACGTCTCATATTGAAAATCACTTTTGTTTTCCTCTTTGACATTAAATTCAGCGGTGAGTGCATTTTTCTTTCTGCTACCAAGGCAGCAGGAAGGTGATGCCGACTGCCAGTGCTATCAGAGAAATGACTCGGCAGACTGTTACGGCTATCACCGCTGGTGAAAATTGCTCGTCATCCAAGGTTAGTGAAGGAGTTGTCGCTGTAAGGAACATAGAGCAGGAAATGCTTATGCGCTAACTGCCGAATAAATCCAGGTGATGCATGATGTGATGACGATAAAAGTTAGGCCGTTAGCGAGTTAATAATTTTCTGTTTATTTTTGGTCGTAAAGAATTAAAAGAGAATTTTAAGAAGAGAAAGGCTACAATCGAACAATACCTTTACTATTTATCGTCACATCAGCAATTGTTGAACCACATCTCATAAATAATGGAATGTTAAGTAAGTCTAGACGTTTTCAAACAGACAGGCTACTAAGCTTCAGTACTGTTGGGGGAAACAGGTAGTCCTATCAATGGGTCATTACGGACTTCCACCCCTATAATATGACATAGGAAAGTGTGGCTGCAGACATTTATTTAACAACCCGGGTCACGGCAACTTAAAGCCTCCGGAGTATAACAGCACACTTTAGTGTTCGTGCAGGAATTTACTGACAAAAGTAACTGAAAATGTAGGAATATTATGATTATTATGAAAAGGGGCTGAACGGTATCGGGACTTCTGCAAACATGCATTCACATTTAAGTTTCCGTCCTTGATCTTTGATTGAATTATATGATTCGTAAATGGTGACTTGTATTCTTACATCTAGTTACTTCCAAAGGCGTTCAAAATCTCAGACTAGCACAATTCTTCAAGTTCCTTTTCACTCATATAAAAACCTACGTTCACGACATTATTCTATTTACTCTGTTATGTAATTACAATAATGAAACAGAATTAAACTCTTACCGGCAACCGACTGTGTTTGGATTTCTATCCTTTTGTCTCAACATATCCCACACTTGTGTGTATCCGGACAGCCACGCTAAAACGAAATCAAAATATTGTCATCCAAATCGTGGCAGGAGCGTTACTGAATATCATTATTCAAGCATATTCAAAGTCCACATTAGGCGTGATTACGGTACGTACCGAAAGTTGATCTTGGTTACAAAGAGCCATTGAATATGTAGTTCGATCAAACCCTTCCACCGTCAGCACCAAGGACAAAGCCAATGTTTTGGATTGCATGGCTAGCACTTCCACTTCTTTCCTGGACAAGCATCTCCCACGACTGAGCACCGTTGTATATGTGATCATAGTAGGGCTAATTGAGAAAATTTGAACGCAAGTTAATAAAAGTCAGGTTAACCAATAAAATAAGCAGCAAATGGGATTGGCCGATAATTTTAACAATAACAGAATCAGCATTTCATGTCATACATAAATTATCGGCATGTTTTTTTCGATTGCGCTTTCTTTTTCGCATTTCAGCGCCAATTTACTAAGGGTTACCAAGTGATCGAATGCGTCATAAAATGTCGTTCTTGATCAGCAAGTGGATCGTTTTCTGCGTGCCTTATTATTTTGTTGATGAAGAGAAATGTAAACGTGCCTTCAGTGAGTTCAGGCAAATATTTTTAGAACGAATTTTAATAATAATAGGAAAATGTATATATGTGGATCAAGCTGAATTTTTACACACAGACAATAATTGCAGACTTCTAATGATCTTGGACCTCAGAACGCTGATGCAGCGCCTGCACTAACGATGGACACATGTAGCTTAGTCTTTTACTTGCATTTTGAAAGTAATAACTTGTTTCGTAATGAAATGGTCGTGCACAGAGTGCAGAACAGGACTTATTGTTCCTCCTAGTTTTCCACTGCCAGGTCGTGTTGATCTAGTCTTTTCCTTTGCAGTGAGGAAAAAAAGAGATTGCGGTAACGGGGCTGTACTCGGCGAATGTAATGTCCCCTAGGCTTGCAAACAGCGGAAAATGGATGGATGGCTGGGAAACCGGCTTCATAAATTCTGGCGAAGTCATCCGGGACGGCAGTTTGTCAACGCTGTTCTCAGGTAGCTCTGTAAGTAGCAGTTACCGAAAAGCATTTTTAATAAACGTGCAAGACTGCCTAATCAAGGCGTTCTAGCCCATAAATTATATTAGTGTAGGTAAGTTGCAATCGTGACCTGCTGCTTTTTATACTGCAAAGAGGATAATTGGCTGTTTGAATAATTACATTTTTGGTTAAACTGTCTAAATGATTGCTAAAGATTTTTGGAATGCTAGCAGGTTTGCTGACAGAAATACAAAACGCTTTGAGAGATAAGCTTCGAACCACAAGTGCACAATTAAAACAAATAAAGGTAATATGACGATTTGATAAACCACCGACCAGCCAAATAGGCAGCATTTTTAGATTGTGATTCCAAAACTATATTATGCAGATGTATTCAGTCACCTTCACAGCGTATTATCAAAGAAATATTGCTAGGATGGGATGATATTTTGAATTATTTTTCCACCACAAGTGAACCATAACTCACACTATAAACAATTGAGCGACATAACAGATTAAGTCATTTGTGGATGCGATTGCTGTGCTCTTCAAAAGTGGGTTTCATTTCTACCCGACCGCAATCTAAAATCTTCAATTTACTAGAGGCT
Organism: Ligula intestinalis; assembly: GCA_036362985.1. Taxonomy (NCBI): domain Eukaryota; kingdom Metazoa; phylum Platyhelminthes; class Cestoda; order Diphyllobothriidea; family Diphyllobothriidae; genus Ligula; species Ligula intestinalis. The sequence continues at coordinate 1,862 of JAYGXS010001898.1, read as the reverse complement.
TTCAGATAGCAATAATGGTTTTGTTGCCTTACAAAATGTCAAGATCTTTGAATAAGTGCAGTTAGTGGGTCAAAGAACGGGAGAATATGAAGCCTTCTATTCTGAGCCATTTGGCTTTGTCACGGAAAAGAATCAGACTCGGTCGATTCACTGGTGCATGTCTTAATTATTTCCAAGTGCCCCTACCGTTAACATTTCCAGTCAACGCTCACAATCATGCCTCCGGTCTCCTTCAATCTGTCATAGCACTGGGCTTACGTAGGTGAGAGTGCGAACTTTCGCGATGGATACGGTGCAAGACTAACAGCAAAATTAATGATGTCACGTGTACATCACCGTCTCCACACCTATCATAGCAGCGCTCACCATGATGACAGGCAGAAGTCATAGTACTTAGTGGCCGAACTTTTCTAAATTCGACTGAATTACGCCATAGCCAAGATAATAGTCAGTCCAAACCATGGCATACAACAGAGTTTGTAAATCAAATCACCGGAACAAGTCACTATAGTATAAAATATAAAATTTTGACCGAGTTTTATCATTTAAACGTGAAAGACTGGGAACTATATTTCAGTTCAGATTTATTGAGATAAAGATGGCCAAACGCATTTGAAGTCGATGTTACAGAAGCCTAACTCACAATATGTACATTGACGCAACAATTTCGCAGCGGCGCACTGCTGTTACGGTTAAGATCATCTTGCTTTAGTTAACAAAGAAACTGAACCTTACGCTAGGGCGGTAAGAACCTTCCCCTCTAAGACGTTCAATGAGTTTACGGCTTAATGTTTGCGGGAACATTTAATCCTTGTTGTCGCCATCCTCAAATTTGGGAAATTAAAAGTTCTTAAATTCGTATTTTTTCCTGGGATATAAATTCCACTTCATTTGAGTGGTCTCTTCCGGAAAAAGTGGATTTTAGAAGTTTTTTTCCTAAAATAAGTGCTTATTTCTAGTTTATATTAATGCTAAAACTGACCATAATAAGCTGACCTACATGTAAGGATATGACGCAGACAGTCTTCAAATTCTTTCACCAACGCTAACCATGCGGCTTACGTGTTCACTTTTCGAAACAGTTTTGAGTACATCACGAGAGTTCTATAAATGAAGTCCGTCTACCGTGATTTTCTTTTCCCAAATAAGGAAATAAAACAGAATATGGGGATCGTGGTAAAGCTTCATATCCCAAGTCCTTCGTTTTCTGCAGTGTTATCCTGTCAACACTTTGCTGCTGTGGGGGAGAATCGGTTTTCTTTGTTTTAATCTTGCAGGTATTGTCAATTGACAGTTTTCTCACATGCGGGCAACCTGATAGTGCTACTTGCAATTTTCCTACAGCCAAGTCTGCCGTTGAAAGAACCCGGTATTCCAGTGCGGACTTCGGAGGTTTCGTTAATCATGGTAAAGAGATGAATCTTTTTATGGTGCCTGCACTTTGCTTGCGGTAATTAGAAAAATGGATCAGTTCTCCAACCTTTTGCTGCGTCTTGTACTTACTAAGACCAGCAGATAGTATATCCTAGTAATATGTTCCTTAAATTGTATCAATAGCTAAAATGCATCCTTTTTGTGCACCAAGCATAACTGATGGGGAAAGGAGCTTACACACCTCCTACGATTCATTCGGGCTGGTCTCTAAGGCACCCAGCGAGCGTTCACGTCCGGTAGGCAGATGTGTGTGTGTGTGTGTTCGATCATCAGTTTTGATGAAATCCATCAAGCGTACCAAAAGTTTGCTACAGAAGGTGACAGCCTCCTAGAGGCTACCCGATTGTACTTATAACTTTTTTGGTTCAACTAATTTGTCCGATGATTTATTTGCAGGGGCTCCTATAGTGAAAAAATTGCGTATCTGA
>JAYGXS010001897.1:0-12003 GCA_036362985.1 Ligula intestinalis | reverse complement strand
CACCCCATTAAATCCAATGCCCATGTTTGCGATTTTAACCTACAAAGAAACTAATAATCTGTTTCTGATAAATTTACATAGCGTGTGCGAAATTCGATAGTGGCTGATGCATGCTTTATAGATTGCAGGTTATTTAATCAAGCTACTTCAGACATTAGTGCGTACCCATGTAGCGACAGAGCACGAACGGCACTAAATGAAACTGGAGGTCGCTGCTCTAGATAATGTACAAAGGCTGGACGCCAATTCGGAGGAAGAAATCCACGCTGCAGAAATGGGGTACGTCTTCAACTTCACCACCGATGCAATAGTGGACCGCAATTATGATCAATTAAACCAGGCAGATTTAAGATGCCTGCATATCGAAGACTGTTCAGACAAACACCACAGCAATTTGTTTACCCACCTACCTAGTTTCGTATTAGGGGACAGTCATGGTGTGAAATCATCGGGGTTACTAACTATTTATGTGGCCAAAGTTTACGGGGGTGAGACAAGACATGGAAAGGTGTGACACAATAGGCAGCCAACGGAACTGGGGGCAGTGGCGTTGGAAGTATCATGGCAGCAAATACCTCCATCTCCAACAAATGTAAGTATCAAACAAACCAGGGCGGCAGGAAGGCACACACGTTGGGGGTCTAAGTCGTGGGTTTAATAAGAAAACTAATAGTATGGTGCCCAGTTGTGGACAGGAAGCAGACGGTTATGACCGGTAAGAATTGTTAATTTTGCACAGGATGTCAGCGTTTGTTTGAAACCCCGATGCGCAGCAGGCCCGGGCCCTGGTCCTGCACGCTCGTCTATCTAAGGGGACTTACTAAGAAAATTATAGTCCACGCAAAGTTGAAAAACATAAGAAGGGTGTTCAAGTACCTAATTTGTTCATGCAAAATGCGCCTATCAGCAAACGCAGGCCGCACCAATGGGCTTTTCAGTCTCAAGTAAGGGAAGCAAAACGCTTCCTTACTGAAATGGAAAAAAGCAATCACTCAACAGTTGCCGATCTTTTGGTGGTATTTATTTAAAAAATACACTTGTTGTCATCGCAATATGCTCTTAGATTTGCGCAATATTCCTATTTCTATATTGGTTGATATAAAATCTAGGAGATAAGTGCAAAAGAATCAGCCACAGCTACCTTTACTTTATGTTTTCCTCAGGCGAACTTGCAATGGAAGGCTAGAACAACGGTTAGTATGAAAGAGATGAGAAACACACAAATTGTAAATTTTCTACAACAACCATCCAGCTGTTTTTAAAAGAAGCTCTATGGAAAACTCATAAAATAAATTCAGGCCGATTGCAGAAGTCCAGACGAAAAGCAGGTGACACTGACTTTATCTGCCAACGGTTTATACAAAATAGCTATGTGGAGGCGTTCTTAGGCCCATGTCTACGTGTTCGCCCCAAGAGAAAACAACGAGAAATGGCATTTACTGCCATTTATCCAGAACGTGTCACAGGCGACCTAGTGAAGTGCTACGCAAATTGGTGTCGAATTGCAAACCGTTTTAGAGATATCATGTGCAGCAATGTCATTAAATTTAACGACCAATTTACTCCCAGTGAGAATTTGGGTGTACTTTCTCGAATAACATGCATAAAATTTCCTCATAACTACTCGGGTCCGACAGCACACCTCCATGGATTGCACATACACGAACATAAATTGGTTGTGCGATAGATTGGCACGTTATTACAAGTGACTACCTTAAGATACGAAACAGGGCGCGAGTTTACCTCTGCAACCACCAAGATAAGTGCTCAGGCTAGAAAAAACTGTCCTCCTGATATATACATCTGAATGCAATTTTTCAACTCCTTTTAGACCAGTTTTGCTGTGAGACTGGAAATTGGGGACCAAACAAGCCGCGTATCGATTGATGCCAGATCCACCGCTGAGAATCCAATCAGCCAATGTAGTTATCGGGCAGCGGCTTTCATGGCCTGCACAGTCACCGCCGATCGGCATTCGCTGATGTTTGATTGGCCCCTGCACCGCGTACCTGATGCAGGTTTTGTTGATGTGTCCACCACCGACGCGAGACTACGCTAAGAGGTGGAATTTGCAAATGCGTGCAGAAAGAATTTAACGGATCCAACCTGCCCCGTCCACTGCGATGAAGGATGGCCTTTTTCTGAGGCTTTTCGCAAAGTACTTTGTTTGTACACGTAAAATGGGGAGATGGTTTAGTCATCATGTAGATGCGACAGCAAAGAAGATCCTTTCACAGTACGGCTCAGAATTCGTGCAAAATGACGACATTTGCGAAAGATTGATATTCGCTCACAAATTGGCATTTCAAAGACTTAAATCATGATATGATGCCGGCCTTTTGATCAACTTCTTTCTGACTGCTACCAAAAAGTATGCACTGTAAAAAATGGCTACTTAAATAGTGTGAATTTTTATCATTTGTTTTAACTGCCCCTATACATTCGAGTATATTTTATGAAGAACACACATGGATAACTCTTTCTTTCACGCTTTTAGTAGGGCATTGTGTTCACTTTCAATGTTATACTTAAAGAAGCGGTATCCTTCGATTTCAGCAAAATTACTACTTATGAGATTTTTACGGCTGTGAGATGTCACGAATAAAAGCAAATATGCGTGCCCCAGGTTCTTATTGTAAAGAAGAAGAAAATGCGATCTCTGGAAAGGTAATCTTATTCTTCTGAGCTTAAGGTCCCAGACGAGAAGGCATCTTCAGCAAAATGAAAAGCAGCAAGTGGTGGCTACGCGCAAATGTATGTAGTGGGGCATGACACTTAAGATTGGTACATGCTCACGCAAACATATCGTGTGTCCCCCGCGCGCGCCCCTAGGGTTAAAGCGGGTGACCTTGACGTGGCAGCCCACGTGCTTGGATAGGAACTGGGCCGTGGTTTCTGGTCGCGATCACGGATGGCCAAATGACAGGGCAGTTTATCAATATGCCCGCTGATGGAGTTGGAGGCTGATACTCAGGCCTTCATTAGTCCTCGACCCGCTTTATTAGTGGCACGTGCCATTATCCATGTGCTCGAGAAGTCGAGTTTGTGGCCTTCTTCAAGATTATGGTTAGCGATCTAGGGCAGGGTTTCGCACCTACGCACTGCCCGTTTGTGTTCCGTTATTCGCAATCTAAGTCATCGTCCGGTCCAGTCTGGTCCGGTATAATGTCAACAACAGTCTCGATCTGGCACCTGATAAACGATGTCAAACTGCTCATCTATCTCCAGTGGGTCTTTTATTTGCATGAGTCGTGAACGCATAGTAGATTTCGAACGAGGAGTAATATTTACACCAGGCTCTACAGCGATACGTTCCGTTGCTTTTGACACATTTTAATGTATGATAGATGATGCCAGATCATTATGTGATCTTTTTATATCGTTTCATCATTCAAATTTATCACTCCAGACCTGGCACGTGACATCCAACGCAAATGACACAAATAGAAGTACGACGAATCGAGGGGGCCTCTAATAATTGAACTTCTCGTGCAAATCTTTATCTTCTGCCGACGAAACTTTTAACGTTTAATGGTCGAACATACAAACAGGCCAGATGGACGCCGATGGATTCCACAATTTCCATTCTAATCGCAGAACTGCTCAAACATGAGCTGGAAAAGTCGTCTTCGACCAATCTAAAATTCCAGTCTGGGGCTCATACGTGGATGACACTTCTTTCTAGCCTGAGCACTTGTTTTGGTGGCTGCAGAGTAAAACTCGTTCCCTGTTTCGTATATTCAGGCAGCCACTTGTGATAAGGTGCCAACCCAGCGCTCAACGAACTTATGTTTGTACATCGGGGCTTCAGGCAACCACTGACTTCCTGTACACAATAAACAACTCATACTGGTCCTACCCCTATGCTTCATATACAGAACTGGGCGCCATACTTTGAGTGTTCTTATAAAACCCATGGCTTAGGCTCCTACGTGTCTGCCTTCCTGTCGCCATTGTTTGTTTCCCCCTACGCTTGTTGGAGATGGAGGTATTTGCTGCCCTGATTCTTCCATACCGCCACTGCCGCTAGTTCCATTGGCTGCATATTGTGTCACATCTCCCCATGTCTTCTTTTACCCCCGAAAACTTTGGCAACAGAAATCTTTAGTGACTCCAATGATTTCACACCGTGACTGTCCCCTGATAAGAAACTAAGTAGGTGGGTGAACAAATTGCTGTGGTGCTTGTTTGAACAGTTTTCGATATGCAGGCATGTTTAATCAGCCTTGTTTGATTGATAATAATTGCGGCATAAAATTACATTGGTGGTGAAGTTGAAGACGTTCTCCATTTCTGTAGCATGGATTGCTTCCACTGTATTCGGGTTAATCCTTTGTCCAACCAACTGATAGTCATGTTTGCGCTTTTTTAGCGCTCAGCCAATTTCTCAACTACTTCTACACATACAAATAGTCGCAGCAGTTGTAGTCCTACTGTTACTATTACGCTCAATAAGCCAACCCTAACAACAGTAACTTTTATCAAAAAGCCTTATACTACTACAACGATAACTAATGCTCTTAGCGCCCACCCAATCTGTTAGCTCCGTGATTGAAAGTTCCGTGGTGAGGGTGACATGCGATCACATAGGTAGCCTGTAAAATAAATTCGTTCTATCACTAGACCGAATGGCACGTAGTGGAGTTCGGCAGCCGTCGGAGATGACTGAGCATCTTTCTTAATGACGCCGCGAGTTGGAGTTTAGTAAAGAAGACATGAGCAAATGCTATGTCACGAATTCTGCGTAAAGACCATGGCCTGTGGATGGTTATACTTTGGTTGAAACACAAAAACACGTTTCCACTCCCTATTTCTTCTACTGTACACCACATTCCAGGCCGCTAGAATGAGCCCATATATAAAAGCCTAGAATTCTAATTCACTCTTTGATAACCCAGAGAGCAACTGGCCACAACGAATGTCCGCGTAAATTGCCCAGATACGTGCTTCAAAGTACACGTCGCCGCACTCAGCAATACTCTTTTATCCGATGGCGGACAACGTGATTGCCCTGAGTAATTTCGACGCTCGCGTCAGCACATAACCTTTCATCTGGAGATTAGTGCGTGGTTTCCCCAGTCTTCTCGGCTCAAATGCTAATGGTCTGCTAAACCTAAAAACCTGCGCCGAACGTCACCTCACCCTGACCGACACCTACGTTTGCGTGCTCGCAGGACTTCAAGGACGCCACAATCTTCTACCTCAACCGACGCAGAAGCAGTGACATGAGAGTGGATTTCACCTTACCTTGACCTACGTGTACCCGTCAAAAGATCTCGGCATAGAAAACCGTCAAGATCTGTGGATAGCGATACAGAAATTTGGCTGTACTGAGCGCCTCACTCTCATTGTACGTCAGCTCCACGACGGGATGATGGCGTGCACCACTGACTACAGAACGACGTCCGAAGGCTTTGCAGTGACTAACGGAGTGAAGCAGGTCTTCACGCCTTCCCTCGATGGGACAATACTTTATTCACCTGACGTTTTGACATTCGTCGCGCATTCATTATCAGAGACGTAAGTAGAAGGCAAAAGCAGATATGGATGACGCGCATGGAGTGAACAACTGTCGTCAGGTGGTGGGGGTGACATAAAATTGCCAAGGAAGAGGGAGTACCTGTATAAGTATAGATAACCATATTTAACAAAAGCATTAATATCGGCTCCCGGTCCGTTGTGGCAGTGTTCGCATCCTCACGATGCTGGACTTATCGCCTTCGAGCCTTTGGAGAGCACCTTTAGCCGATGCGTTGCCTCGCTTGAACAGTTCACTTGAGCTCGAGTATTTGCAAGATGATAAGACATGCTATGTGTGGTTGCTCAGTCTTAGCGCGAAATATTTTCAGCAAGGCATGCATTTTTTTGGATGGCCAAGCACGCGAGCCCTCATATAGGCTGTCCTGAGGTCACAAGAACAAAGAAATTCCACTTGCTAGCGGGCGCATGCAAAACGGGCAAAGACTGCGCCCATCAGGGGCCGAAACCAGACGAAGACGAAAGCTTCTGCGTACGCGTGGCACAGCCACCGGGCTGTCACGCTGAGGACACCGTACGATGGCTGCTCGCATGATCCAATAAGGAACAAAGACTGTCGTTCCTTAAATACGCTTCCACCGATGGAGGTGACGTTCTGCTGCTGGCGACACGGGACTCCTTTGCCAACCCGAGAGACTGCTATCGACATGAGACCTGTTGCCCGATACGAGAGCAAACAACTGACTACAGAAGACCGAGCTGCAGAGGAGACCAAGCTGCCGGAAACAGGTAAGACAAACTTTATGTACAAGCAGAAAGAGTTCTCGAAAGAAGACGACTAGATCGCTAGGACAATATTTTTAATTGCCTGACGTTTTGATATCTGTCGCGGATTCGTCTGAAGCGGGTTCTATTTTGTTGGTGGGTGCCCGATAGGCATAACATAAAGCTATCTTAATATAACAGGACAATAGCAAAGCTCTTCTCAAGTAAAATGGGTGAGTCTGCACGTAATTTCTGAATGGCAAAAGATTTCGGGCTCCTTACACTTGTCTTAGCCTAAACTTACTTACCCCAGCCTTAAATGCAAATTATTCTGCAGCTCCAATCGCAAATGAAACTATCAACCTTACTCAAATCTTAACAATTTCACAAAAATAATCTTAAAACTGATTAATCTGGAAACTGGTGGCCAGTTCCAGTGCTTATATCCTGTTTATGAGGTCATGTAAGGCGTCTTTGCCGATCGCTGTAACAAATAAATGATCGCTGACCCACCGGCGCTTGCTTTGACAGCCTATGAATATGAATTGTGTTAAAAGTATTTCTGTACAGCGTAGCAGGAAGCTCTGACATGAAGTCGGATCACATGCGCATTCGTGCAGCCAGTTCTGCATCTGCTTATAGGGGAAAGAAAAATATTATTAAATTAACCATTCTTGCAGCTGATATCCTGACACAACTGAAATATAATCCGAGGTTATGCTGTAAACGCATCAGTCTTATAGAGCCTCCTAAGACGTTGTTTGAATTGAAAGTCATATTTTAGAATATTGCTTAATATTTCATGAGACAAGGCATATATTTTAGCGACGGCAGTAACACATTGCTCTTACAAACACATGGAACTCTAACCTGCTTAGCCTTCACCTCGACTTTAATTTTAGGTAGGGTTTTTTGATGGCTGCATTTTGATTGATTGTCATTTAGCAACACCTTGCCACTTTAAGGGCTTACGGATGCCTATAACGCGTTTCCGAAGTAGGATTCACGTCCAGAAATCAATTTACAAAACTCTGCAAAATTAAGTAAACGCTCTCTTGTAATGTGAGCAGTGCTTGCGAATGCTCAGTAAGGTTTCTTCTGTGTGATAGAAGGTCATTTAATTTGCATTGGCTACCTTGTTTTGCTTTTTTTCAGAATTCTGTGTTGAGGTGAAGCACCCTGGGACTGTCAGGACGGCACAACACGCGAGTTATAACTCAGGCTGTTCAAATATATGGAGCAGATTACTACTTCAGATTTTTAGGATGCTCTTTACCCTAAAAATACTATTCTTAAGTAATTTCCCTTCTAAAACCATTCAAACATTCGCTCTACCCCTCAGCAGCCACAAACGACCCAAACATACCAAAAAGAAGCATCGGGGACACGATTAGGTTGTGGAATGCGTAAATTCACTTAACCGAAGAAGCGAATTATTTATAAGTGCATGTATGTACCGTATGGCGAGTGATACATGAAACATTCTGCAATTTGAAAAAGACCCGCAAACATTCCAAAACAGCATTCAGTAGGGTTGCAATACTGTTTATCATGCAGCCAGTTTCATTTATTTTCAGTCATGCTAGGATGCCGATTCTGTGATGAGCTTTCTTTGACCACTGCGAAAAAGATCATTCTGTAAAATAGCATTCTGTAAAATAGCATGCATTTTATCATTCATTTTTCATAAATTTAAATATATTTTTTTGTGGAAAGCATGCACGAAAAAATTTTCGCTTATTCTTATTTGACAGCAAATTACGCCTTCTTTAAATTTTATTTTTAAAATAAGGTTTTCCTTGGGTTTAAAAAAATTCTTATTCTGAATTTTTTAATGACTGGGCGGCTTTTATTTATAATACCTCCTTCCAGTTAATTTATTAATGTTGCTACTGATGTACACAGCATGATCCATGTCGATTGCAAATTTTTTTGGTAAATGTGCAAACAATTCCTCAAACCATAGGCAAAGACGTACTCATCGTTAAACAGAATGAACACAGCATTCAGCTTCTAAAACTTGAATCCAGTTCTTGCAGTCGCTAGATTTAAAAATCCTTCGGCAACTCATGAACTTTCTGAAACCGAAGGAAACCCTTTCTTCAAGAATAAAACTTAAAGGAAGTTTAAGAGAGGATTTTTTCGTGCATGCTTTTCATAAAATATATTTGAATTTACTAAGGCAGTGAAAATCATTGTTAAAAATGCATACTGCAGTATCAACTTTTTCGCAGTGGTCTAAAATAATGTTATCACGCAGTCGGCATCTTAGCGTAACGGAAAATAATTGAAATTGGATTGCATGATAAACAGTATTACAACTCTACTCAATGTTAGTTCGCGAGTGATTACCGGTGTTCTTTCAAACTGTGGAATGTTCCATGCAGCACTCACCATACTTTACTTGCTGGTACATAATGCAAACTGTCAATGCGATACCAACTTCAGCCTGATAATATAATGGTATACTCGCTCCTGCGTAAATTTAACAGCAGTAAACATATTGTCTGCTTTATCACATGAACAACCTTTCCACACACTATTCACGGACAATAGAACGCAAAACACCTAATGTAAGAACCACGCCTTCAGGGCAGTCCGCACTGTATATGTGAACAGATCCCTCCCTCTCTCTCACATATTAACAACACTGTCGGTATTTTTTTATTCGCTAATTAATTTGTCGGTGGCGGATGGTGGGGTGGTCTTTGCGCATTTGAAGTGATTAGTTAATATAACGTTTTAAGTGTAAAAAAAAATACTCAAGTATTGCATGTTTTGGCTTTATCTGGGTGGACTCCTTAATCGTGCGTATACTGTGAGGACAGCTATGGGTTCGAGGACGATTTAGGTTGTGCCATAATGCCCAAGCTCTACACCGTTCCTTGCTGAAACAAAGGTGGTCAATTAGCGAAAACGTCAGTGCCTGACATGCGACCGATCGGGAAATTACGTCACTTCTTACGAAAGCCTGCAAAGAATGATCTGGCAGATACGCTATTAAGTACGCGGCTCTTTTAAAGCCAACTAAATTTATTCTCCCAGTATACACCTAAATACGCTCCTTAAAGGTTCCAGAAGGCTTACGGTAGCTATAACTGCCTTGGAGTAGGCTTAAACGAGTATCATTTAACGATTCTTATTTTTTTATTTCTTCCCGGGAAGGGTGCACAATTTTTACTTAATTGAGGAAACTGGTAAGACCTTAAGTTTTCGCTATCAGCACTCGTCTCTGAAACAGCGTCAAACCACCAAATCAATCTGCATTGATTTTGGCGAAGAAGCTGCAATATGTACCTTCAGCGAAGCTGAAATAGGTTTCTGAATTTACTGCTATCCACATAAGATGCCATCGCGACCAAAGCCAGAGAGAGTCTCCAAACCGTGTCATTTGGCTTCAAAGAAAAAATCGCCTCATCAGTTGTAAACCCTCCTGAGTCCGACACAAGATAGGTGAAATAATCGTTAGTATGTCTTGGAGCGAACACGGGCTAACTCGCAGCATTGTGTTTTGGTACACTACGTTGCATCTCAACACGTCGATTAGGATTTTGTGGCAGATTAGGTGACTGGTGTTAAATTTCACCATCTGCATCGTAGTTGTCGCGTTTCTGGACACTTTGATATTTAGCCATCACAATTTTTGCAGCAGAGGTAGGCAGCGGGAAGACCAGTGGGTCGTTTTCTTCTTGAGAAGAAGACTCGATCGCTGTTTTCTTCTTATTTTTCTAACTGCTATGATCTTCCCGGCCCCAGGTTTGTTTAGGTGAGAAGAGAAAACAGTGGGGAAGCCAAATTTTTACGAATAGTGTATTCTGCAGGAGGATAGTAGAATCGATGAAAAGAGTTTTGACGTTTGGATGACCACAGTCCGGCTGCCAGGGCATCAATTCCGGAGTGACAACAGCGTCGGGAATAGCCGGATGGCCGACGCTTGCTTTGTTACAGTAGCCAACCAGACGGCTTATGTCTAGACTAGAGGTAGGGCGCGACCTTGAAATGGGCGGAGGCTGGCGTGCACGCGCGGGCCTTGCAGTCCAAAGGCGTCATATGTCAGCGGCTGATCGTAGGTTCCAAGTGGCCGGTAGAGTCCTCCTTAACGGACAGCTATCATCCAGCAGAGGAGACCGTTAATTGCCATAAGAGTGACGGAATTTCTCCTAAAAATCCCTTTAAAGTTTTAACGCTGGCTGTTCCTATTTTTGCACCCACGACTCAGGACAACTGGCCTCGCTACCAGCCTGCGATATATTTTTACTGCTACCACTACACATATGTACAGATAGAGAACTCAAAGGTAATTTATTTACATATGCCTCAATATACTGATACTGACACCCACTAGATGTGGCGAATATATGAAGTAAACTGAGAATCTTCTGGATTTTAACTTTTCGGAATTTTATTTGAGAACGAAGCACAGAGATCAGAGGACACAGTGAAAATATTAACAAAAATGAGTTCATTACAAACTCTTCCTCCTTACACATTCAATAATTTTCTTGCGCCTAACCAGAAGCTCTACCGTATGTGGTGTGGAAACCTAGAATTGTTAGATGTTTTCCTTTAAATATCTCGCCATGTGTAGGTGTAGGAAAAAAAATGAGAAAAAAGGTTTCCTTCGAAAGAAACCGTTTTATACAGCACCTGACCCTTGCAGGTGGTTAAAAAGAATGCATATCGAAGTTTTTGTAGATAAGGCTGTAAGCTCATCACTTTCCCCGTCCTTCGTAAACAATTTCGTCGAAATGAAAACACATTTGAGAATCGCGATGGACATTTTTTGAGCTAAAGAATGTGATGCAGCGAGAAATTTCTCATAACAGCTGCATCTCGAACATGCGCAGCTGTCCTCATGAATACAGTTTTTGTGTTTAGCTTTCTATTGACTGCAATTTAAGTGATTCTCACATACTTTCATACCACAAGGGGCTTTCGGTGGCCTACACCACTTTTCGAAACTGGGTTTCACCTCCATTAATCACCAGCAAGCAGTCTAGTGACAGTTAGTTAAGGGCCTCGTGTGACATGAGGAGCTCTCGAGGAGGTTTGGTAAGGTTTTTTTTGTGTTGTAGGGGCTACCACAATTAGCATGTGCCATACATTTCATTTTTTCAGAGTTCGTCTTCAAGATGAAACGTCCTGGTACGGTAAATGGCAGCTTAGGAAATAGGTGACGAATACTGGTCCACAATGACCGCTACACCGTATGTTACGAATTTCAATGTTCATTACGAAGAAGAAGATGCGATCACTGGAACTGCTGCCCGGAACTCGTATATTCTCCTCTATTGGCAATTTTTATTACGGTTGTCCTTAATTACTTTTTCTATCATCTCTTCTGTTCAATTCAATTATGTCTACATTTTGCATCATTTGCCTTTTCATGTAACGTTAGTATACCAAAACAAACGAAAAAAAATGAAATACAGTGGAGTGCTTTGAAACTCCGCAGGTTAACTGCGATAGTCTGCTCCAGACTGAACTTTGAAAACCATGAAACCTTTTATTTAGCACACTAAGAAACCATTAAAACTCCCATTGATATTAATATCTTGCATGTTCTCTAGTGTATAGGTGTTCCCATTGGCTACCTGCCGAGGCGCAACCAAATTGAGTTGGTGAATGATCTCCAACTAGCCACCCGCATATTTGAGCGCTTATCCCACGACGTTTGATGCACCAATCTTCTGCTGGATCAGCAAAGTAATTTTGATGCTTTTTGCCGGCTTTTTATCTTAAGCAAGTGTGCAAATCTGG
>JAYGXS010001896.1:0-12007 GCA_036362985.1 Ligula intestinalis | reverse complement strand
TCATCTGCACGGCTATCTTAACAAAGTTACAATCGGACGCATTCGATTGGACCTCAGAAAGAATTTGTTCAGCCAAGGAGTGTTTCGTCCTTGAAACCAGATTCCAAGCGAGACGGTTTCCGCTGACAAGCTTGCTGACTTTGAATGAAGACTTAATGCCATTTTATTTGACAACAGGTGACTATTGCAACATGATTTCTTATTGCCAGCACTGTTAACCCTCTTAACTGGCTCTAGACTGCTTTCATACTGTTTCCCACTGTTCCGCGTCAACTCATTCGAGTGTGTGCCATGTTAACACATTTAAGCTACAAGTTGAAGCAATAATATGTTTTACTCTGCATGAATTGGATCCTCCATGGTATTTCTTACCTGTAACCCTTCAAATATATATGTATGAACAGTGACAAAGGAAATGTAGAGGTTTATTACAACTACATTAGACAGTGCATTAAGTCGGCTTTTACGAGTGAGACAAAACTGGCCGTCACCAAATTCAGCGCAGAGGAGATTCCGACCATAAATTCAGTTGACCTAATGAAGGTACTGCTCAAAAAGAACTCCTGAAACTCAAAAAACGAAGTTGCTATGTCCGGATAGAAAACCCGCAAAGCTGTAGAAAGAGATAGCTGTGGAGTTAGCGGAACCCATGTTCTTAATTTCCGTACCCTACTTAACACAGACCAACACGGAGCCCTCTATTTCGTCACCTAGCCTGCAGAAACGGTACCCAGCGATGGCGTATGACGCACGCATCTCCGTCACTCGATTATTTTCTCGTTACCTTTGCGATCTTCATATTGTGTGACGCTTACTATATCGATAAAAACTGGGATGGCTTCTCAGCAATAGACAACCTACTCTTGCATGTATTCGAAGATGAGCCACAATATTCTCCTTAAAATTTCTCAAATAGCATTCAAACTTTTCGAATTTCTGAATTAGTCTTAAGGAGTTTTTCACGGACAGCGTTTTTTGCTCGAAAACCGATGGCTTATTTCTGAACTGAAGAAAAGGAGGTCAGCAACAAAAATTGATGACGCATAATGCCAGTTATTGAGAAATAAAGCATTTATTCCGCAGAAAATTTCAGAACAGGTATGTTGCCAGTTCCAATTACTGTGCTTGATGAACGATTTCAGACCGTTAAAGAGAAGACTGGACGAAACTTTACCTTTTGCCATATATTTGAAAGATATAAATGATTGATGGAATGAAGCCATGATTTGCTAGAATTCATCTGCAAATTGAGTTTTAAAATTCTGCCAATATTTCTGCTGAAATTATGTAAAATAACAACCGCGCAACGATACCAATTAATAGAAAGTGGGGCGGATTCAAACGGCTCCCGCGACTAGGACTGGCCATTGAACGTCTCTGCCTACCTTATATGATTTTCAGGGAGGAATGTCAGAAGCAGTTTCAAATTTCCACCTTGTTAGAATCAAACAGGCAAGTCTATTTATGATTAACCGCTGCGCTCTCATCGTTTTAAGAGCATAATATACGCTAGTAAGCACTAAATCTTAGTGTTCTATGGCAGAAGACAATATCATCTTAGAAAAGGTTTTGTGCGTATTAGTGGTTTAGAATAACTATATAAATATCTGTTTCTAGAAGATATTTGTGCAGCTTTGTCTTTCGACATTTCTTTTTTTGTTGGTCGTGGTTCAGTGTCAGCGAACTGTCCTGCATTTTCAGTCAAATATGTAATGACAGACGTACACCGTATCAGCTCTTCAATTTCAATATATTTAAGACAAAAGGCCCAAGGCCCGGAGGAGTCTCTTAAAAGACAGTTCGAGACAGAAAAATAAACTCAAACAGGACGGCGATCCTCGAAAGGAAGTGGGAACCGCTGACTGGTTGAGTAGATGTTGTCATCCATGGCCATAAGAAAAAAGGCATCAAGGTGGCTTTCAAAACTGGGAACCGACATTGCTTGGACAATATCCTCACTCAGGGAGTTCCAGTCTTTGATGACCCGACGGGAAAACCGGTAATTCTGAGGCAGATGGTCTGAACGTTGCTGGACTAGGCGAAAGTAGTGGCCTCGGGTGCGGGCGTCGTAATTTCGAAAGATGATCCAATCCAACTCTGGGTAGTGTTTGAGCACAACCAAGCGGAACAGAAAAATTAGATCGCCTCGACGTCGCCGATACTCCAAGGAAAACAATTTTAAACTGCGAAAACGTGCTTCATAGGGAAGTCCACGCAGTTGTGGGACCATCCTCGAACCCAGTCGTTGCACCGATTCAAGTGCGAGCATTTCTCCTGCGTAGCAAGGAAAGTAGGCCGGGCCCGTGAACTCGATGACAGGCCGAACGTAGATGGAGAACAGCTTTTTAAATATGGCGGGAGACCACAAAGAGAAAGTTCTTCTCAACATCCATAAGCACCGAAGTTCGGAGTTTGGAGGGTGGTAATTTTGTCATGAAAAAGCTCCACATTCACGACGGAGATGTGGCCCATGTAGTCATTTGGTTGAGAGAAAATTGTGCCCCTATACCACGCTGGTGGCGCTAATATTTCCGCTGCATGTGTTTTCTTAGCAGTCTCCACAACTTCACGGTACTTTTCACTGGCACACTTCTTATGTTGCTTTCTTCGTGTTCTCCGTTATTCCTGCCTAAACATTTTTAATTATGGCATCACAACATTCAGCAAGTAGCAGAGCATTCACGTCACACCTGCCATGCCGTGCATGTGGTGTAATGGCACCTACGCACTAGTTAGCGAACGGTGTCGGAATACGGCGTAGGAAAGTAAACCACTGAAATTTCAGATTGCTTACATGAAGTTCTAGCTATGTAGCAGATTTTTATATGCATATGCTTCATAAATTTAAGTGTTGCACGCTTATCTTTTTTCACAGGAAGAAACAAACACTGAAGAAGACTGCGGGCTGGGGCCTGATAAGGTAATAAAACAGTCTGCAAGTTTTCTATCCTGGCGTTAGGTTAACACTTTAGTCCAGCCAAATCCACATGTAAGTTTTAATTTGTCCAAATCAATTTTGGTTTTATCTATAGCGTCCGTGTGGTCAGCTTACTTCCCAACACGAACCGGGATCACGTGGTAGTGATTGTGCAAGCAGCGGTGAGGAATGGCAACCCCTGCCGCCCCCGACATCATGCACTTTATCAAAAGAAGCCAAGATTCCATTTCTGCCACCGTCAGCTGTGTCTACTGTACCCACAGTTCAATTGAATACGACAAATAGTTTGTCTTCTTGCACCGACCTTACTACAGGAGTAGTTATAAAACCAAATACTTCAGGTTTCTCTTTAATTATAGCAAATAACCCTATATAGTGATTAAATATCCCAAATGTGAGGCAGTCGCTCCTTCTTTCATGAAGCACACTGATGAATCGGAAAGCGAACGTCATCTAAGTAAGTGCTTTATTAGTGCCGTTACTTTTTATGCATATTTTTTTCAATTATCGAGATAAAAGATATCTTGTGGTCATTGCTACCCATATGCATTCTTTGAGATTAATATCACCAACAGAAATAACAGAACCACCACTGCTCATTTTTCACTTTCCGACCAATCACGTCGTTACACTCACAGTGAGCATCAGTCTGTGCGGTCACCTGCGAATTCAGTAATCGGAAACCTCGCCAACCAATGTATGGAGCCCTGACACGTCGCCAGGATATTGCAAAACTGTTCATGAAAATGAGTTCTCTATTCGTCATTAAAGGGGTGAAGGCGTTTAAAACTCTAGCTTATTTGGCACCGTGAGGATGTAGGATTATAAGATGGTCTTATATGCCTGACGATGACCCGAGCAATCGCTCCACGATATCGAAAATGGATAACCTCAGTGGATATAGCCTGTCGGTTCGAAGGGTCTAGTTTTAGGAAGCCAAATGTGGCAGTTGGATGCAAGTTTTCGAAAAAATGCCTCCGTGCTCGTCTTTGGTGCTAACGCACCTGGTCAGAACAGCGTCATTTGTCACAATATAGGGGCCACGCGCGCTGCTCTTAGCTGTTATTACAATAAATTTGGAATAGTTTTTAGTTACTCCGTCGTGGTAATCACAGCCGCGAGTAAGAAGCTTATGATAACAGGAATTATTGTATGTTACGCGTGGTAAGATGGTAACTTAGATCTGATTTACATCGAACTCTCTTATAAAATAATCTTCTGGGCAGTAAAAAACTCCTACATCGGTGGATAAGTTCAGCGAGCCACCGATTTCCAAAAAAATTTAGGAGAAAGAACTGTCTTAACAGGTTACATGGTATGATATGATGTAGTTAGATGGGATCCTGCTGTTGAGGATTTGGGATGCTTATTGTCATGGAAAAGATAATATAGCGGTGAGTATAGAAAGGTTCATTCGGGACAACAGGAAAATACAGTAGAATTTAAGGCAACATCACCGATACGTGACCTACCAGACTCCGGAATCGACGGACAAGTTGGCGACGACTCGATAATTATCAATAGCGACCTCGAAGACCACCGCGAAGGTTGCAAAACGGAGAAGAGTTTTAAGCATTTAGAAGTGATGCTTGACTCCGTAGGGAAAATGCTAACGTAATAAGAAACAATTTTACTATCCTGGGAAGAGCTTCATATGCCAGGAGGACCCTTTTCGAAATCTACAAGTTGCGTATTTGGAAAGTAAACAGACATTATCGACTTTATTTCCTCCACATTTAAATGCTTACGCAACTTGCCTTTGAAAATCGTAAATGTAAAAGACAACCTAATTTCGAGTGGAAGATTGTTCCAAATACAAGCATATTAGGAGGTTAAAAAGCGAGAACGGTTCGATGTGTAGCTAAGGGCTCAACAACGCGCTCTACCATATGATATGAAAGGCTAACTTTCTTACAAATATCTGCGGCGTAGCGCTCTTCGCCTACTGCCTTCGTGTAGTTGGTCCCAGTCGTTCACCAGACCTAAGCCTGTATTCTAGTTCATGCTTGTCGACTGTGACTGGCCCAGATCTTATTTTGTTTTCATTTCAGGACTGCGTCCTTTTGTGTGCGAGATTTGTGGCAGACACTTTTCGCGGATGTCACACAAGACGTCACATGTTGACAGTGTTCACAAAAGTACGCTCCTGTTCGCTCATTGCTTTTCTCCTGACGTTGTCGAATTCATTGCTTTTTTGAGTGTGTAGTGTGAACCATTAATGCCACTACTCAAGATGCAAAGCAGTCCGATAGAAAGTAGTTTCTGTCTTTATTTTTGCTGTAGATCTACGGGAGTTTATGTGTGAATTTTGTGGAAAATCATTTGGATGGCCGTCAAACCTAAAAAATCACATTAAGGCTATCCACAGAGGTATGTTCCTGTTTTGATCTGCACTATTCATTTGTATTTAGGCCGTCAGCTAACGGGAAATCTCAGTTTGCGTATTCAGTGTTTTGCGTACAGTAGTCGCCAAAGATCGCGCAACATGTTGATATATGCGAACAATTGATACTCTTTCGCTAACCGGTATTGACTCAGGTCGTGATAATGATTATCATGTAGTGTATTCTGAGGTCATTTTATTCATGATAGGATGCGGGCTTTATAACGAGCTTCGTTTTGACCACCAGCAAAGCGTACCGATTGTAAAAACTGCCTACTTAAGTACTATGCCTTTTTATCATTTATTTTGGCTGCCTTTATAAATTCAAATATATTTTATGGAAAAAATGCAAGAAAAAGTATTTCTTGTACTTGTTTGATAGCGAATTACGCCTTCTTTAAATTTTATAGTGAAAGAAAGGGTAGATTTTGGTTTTAAAAAGCTGCCCTATTGACGAATAATCTTTCGCATATGTTGACATGTTGCGTGATCTTTGGCGCCTACTGTACATGTGAAGGGGATTAGTTGCGTGCCTAGGCACAGACTCACACCGTGCCACTTACAAGTCCTAGTCACCCTGCACACGCGGATCAGCCCATCTTGGCACGTCCAACGTAATCCACAGGAACGGCGACGATCCTTAGTAGGTAGTCGTGAAAAAAAGCATTTTTTGTTTTCGTTGGTCCTTTTGAATAACGGCCAATGCTGGGGCGCCTGCGGGTAGGTTATTTCCATCTGACTGAAACATCCGACGTGATATCCGCGCGTACCTTATACAGACTTTTCCCAAAGCCCCGGGGTTCCAACTGAGTTGGAGGCCGAATAAAGCAGAGGCGATTCATCCTGACTTCGTGCTGCGAATACCGATTTAATCTGGGCACCTTGTTATAATTAAAATCGTGTCAGAATGTTCTTTGGGAAGAGAGTGCGCTGAGACCCGTGCTGTAGATGTCATTCTTAGCAGAAATCATTAACTCTGACTCCGTTAATTAATCGTTTATACCCCAGGACTATCTATTGAGTTTATTTGGATCGTCCATTGGAGGCCTTCCAAGCAACTTAGTAGATTCGAGCGCAATCGATTTACAACGGAGACAGTGGGTTGAATTTCGGGTGTTAAGAATAGAGTTCCCAGAGTCGGATTATGTATATTACTGATCATAACCGACTGCTTGTCACTAACACATACATTCAGCATCGTCGCAAACATCTCCTGATCTGGTATAAAACGAGGGCCATGCCGCCAGTCAGATCAAATACGTTCTAGTTGATTCTAGGTTCCCCATATGAATCCACGATGGCAGGTTGATGCGTGCTGCCGAACCTGGTAACGCCCACGGTTCTAAGTAATCTCTCATTCTCACACGTGCATCTTTCATCTGCGCCCAAAATACCACGTGCGAGACGCCTTGATGTCGCAAACCTCTGGCAATCCAACACTACGGAGCTCTGTTTGGTCCATAGTTTTGCTTCGTCTGTTGTCTAGGTCTGGACAGGCCAATTTTACTCTTGCTAGGACATTTTTCATTGTTGTTTCGAGTATTTATTATAAACCATTGCGGTAATTAGTTATAATACAAGACATTCTGGGAGAAAGTTGTTTCTCCCGTTAATTACTTTATCTCCATTATTTTGGTTTCAGGGCTACGTGATTTTGCATGCGAATTTTGTGGGAAAGCTTTTGCCCAGAATTTGGAGGTGCAAAGGCACATCATGGAAGTCCACAAAGGTTCGCTCCTTTTTTTCTGTTTGATTTGTCGTCTTACTTCATCGTTAGTGTAGGTGTCGGTAGGCAAATTTATCTTTGATAGTAGCTTTCCGATTGCTGTTTCGATTATTTAATCTGGATCAGTACAGCCATTAGTGAACCTGCAAGGCAGTCCCAGAGTTATTAGTCTCCGTCTTTC
Organism: Ligula intestinalis; assembly: GCA_036362985.1. Taxonomy (NCBI): domain Eukaryota; kingdom Metazoa; phylum Platyhelminthes; class Cestoda; order Diphyllobothriidea; family Diphyllobothriidae; genus Ligula; species Ligula intestinalis. The sequence goes on along the minus strand of JAYGXS010001896.1, from coordinate 4,779 downwards.
TTTTATTGTTCGTCTTTAATTTTACTATAGATGTGCGTGAGTTTGCGTGTGGATTTTGTGGCAGAGCCTTTGCCCGGCGTTCAAACCTAAAGCAACACATTAAGGCTATCCATGAAGGTGCGTTCTTTTCTTCTGGTAAAACTCTGTTTGATTTGCCCTTTGCACTTTTAGCATAAATTTGGTTGTAAGGCCGTTATCTAACGGTAAATATCAGTTCATGTATTCAGTATTGTGTATATATGAAGAAAATTGGTTCAATGCTTTATCACAGGCTCACAGCGCAAAATTTACAAGTCCGTGCTACCCTATATGTACTGATGGTCCTATCTTGTACACGTGGATGGCCCCATCTTGGCTCGTCAAACATAATCAACAGAGAAGGCCCCTATCCTGAGGACACAGTGATGAAATGCGCGTAACTTGTTTTGTGGTCAACTTGCGTAGCACTTCCGTCTTTTCGGCCACAATTTTTTGACGAGACGCGTGGCCTTCGCTTCAAATATTCTACACTTAGATACTTTTATGCAGTTCTAAAGCAACGATTAGTTGCACTCTGCCCAACACTTATCACAAGCAAATCTGTCTATAGTGGTACCTCTGCAACAGGATATCTCTGCACGGTAGTTTCAGTCTCTTATTGTTTGATTCTGTTTGTTTTGGTTTAAGGACTGCGTGAGTTTGCGTGCGATGTTTGTGGAAAAGCGTTTTCGGACAGGTCAAACATGCAAAAGCACATTGCGGCTATCCACGAAAGTACGTTCCTTTTTTCCGGTGACACGCCATTTTATTTTTATTACAAATTTGTTTATAAGGCCGACAGCTAACGGGAAATCTCAGTTATCACATTCGTTATTGTGTTTATCTTGGAGGAAGGTACTCACATACTCAATGCGCTAGTCCTACGCTGTTTTGTTGGAGTTACCCCCACGTCCGTCTGTTACCCGTGCCTTGAAATGTCCTGACGCTTCAGCTGTGTCAGGTTGCGTGCGGATTTTGCGGAAAAGTATTAAGGGAAGGCCCAACGATTACTCATCCAATGGTGCACTATCGATCGATGCAAGCCGACTGAGTGATGCTATCGATCAAACCGCTGGCCATGATTGGTGTTCTGACTATCGCTCTGTTCAACCCGAAAGCCACTCCGAATATTACCCCTGAAGGACACAATCTGATTGGTCCAATAGCGCCTACCTGATACTGGTCTGCCTACCTTTGTAACGACCCGACGAAGCGTAAGGTAATCTAAGTTCCGAGATGGAGTAATGAGAACGACCCGTCGAAGTGACCAGGCAGAAAAGTCACTGTGGCAAGAGTCTCTTGAATGTCCAGGGTACATAAATAAGCTAAGGGCAAAATTTCGTACAATAGTAAGCTACAGGGGGTGATTGTCCGCAGGGGAGTTGGCCAGTAAGGTTCTTCCACTAACGACGCTGGCTGGAGATTCGAGATCCAAGCAGACGAGTCCTCAGTTGGCCTCGTTATTTATAACTGCACCTCCATTGCCTTGTCAGGGTCGTCGAGAGATGGCGGTTGAATTGCAAGTAAAACAATAATTAGCCTACAGTTATTCATTATATTTACAATTTATTTAATTTTCTTTAGATAAATACAAACATGATAATAATTTCTGTATTTTCCTGTTGGTCCTATAAATACGAAGAAAATTCGCGCGCGCACTCCTTGGACTTTGTTCGTAAGATTGCCAGCTACCAGAAAATCTTTTTTTGCATATTCAGTATTGCGTGTATATTTGAAGAGGATTAGTTGCGTGCCTAGTCACACACTCACACCCCGCCAGTTAAAATCCTAGTCACCCTGTACACGTGGATGGCCCTATTGTGGCTCGTCAAACATAATCAACAGAGAAAGCCCGTATCCAGAGGACGCAGTGATGAAATCCGCGTAACTTGTCTTGTGATCAACTTGCGTAACACTTCACTGTTTTCAGCCAAAATCTTTTGACGAGACGCGAAGCCGTCGTTAAGCGTATTCTACACGTACAAATACTTTTTATATAGTCCTTAAGCAAGGATTACTTGCACACTGACCAACAGTTATCGCAAGCAAATCTGTCTATAGTGGTACCTCTGCAACAGGATAGCTCTACACAGTAATTTTAGTCTTCAATTGATTGATTCCCTTTATTTGTTTTTAGAGCTGCCTGAGTTTGCTTGTGAATTTTGTGGAAAAGCCTTTATGGACAGATGTTACGTGAAAAAGCACATTGCGGCTATCCACGAAGGTGCGCTCATTTTATTGTGTGACACGCTGTTTGATTTTGATTACAATTTTTTTGTAAGCAGGCAGCTAAAGGGAAATCTCAATTCTCGCGTTCATTATTGTGTACATATTTGAAAAAGATTTTTAGCGTGCCTGGTCACAGACTCATACCGCGCTAGTCGCAAGTCCTACTCGCCAGATGAAGGCGGTTTACCCGGGAAAGGAGGGTTTCCCGTTAGCCAAGCTGCAGGCTACCTGGCGCGTCCATGGGTGGCGGATAGTGGCGCGGCATTCAGTGAAGGTTAGCTGCGAAATAAGCAGGCTCCCTCCGGTCAGTCCTCCTCTATGGATGTGATTGCTGGGCTGTGCGTGATGAAGATGAGCGAAGACTGGAGGTCTTTGACCACCAGTGCCTGAGGACGATCCTGCGAGTTAAGTATAGCGACTTCATCTCAAATGAGACAGTCCGCATCCGCTGCGATCGTATCACGAGGATATCTCAGGCCATTCAAAAAAGGCGACTGAGGAGGTTTGGACACGTTCTCCGTCGTCTGCCCCACGAGCTTACCTATGCTGCCCTCGACCCGGCACCGCAGTTCACCTGGAAACGTCGAAGAGGAGGGAAACTGAAGACTTGGCTCGACACCGTCCGTCAAGACAGGGAAGCAGTTCGTGGACCTTCTATCTTCGGCCTCCGTCGCTGGAGAAGGGACTGGGTGGAGCTTTCCAGATCTGCTGCCGCCACTTGCCAAGCATGGAGAGGTATCGTTCGTGACATCATTGAGGCCGGCTGGATCAAGCATGATCACAGCCGTAACAAGTACAAGCAAGTACAAGTATGTAGGCCCGTGGCCGATAAGTCCGGTGTCACATTCACAGGTACTTTAACTTAACTGGTCAACCGGAAATCCTGTCTGGGCCACACGTTGGACACCCGTCATTGCGGCCTGCTGTCACTCCAGAAAGGCTAACACGTCTGCCTTTTGACAACTGCCATGAAAAGATCGGCTATCGCACATAAATCTGAGGCGTCGCGATCTTTGCCTATTGGCTACATGCAGTTGGTCCCAATCTCTTACCCCGTATTCTAGTTTACGTTTGCCGACTGTAACCGGCCTACGTTTTATGTTTATTTTCATTGAAGCGCTGCGTCCCTTCGCGTGCGAGATTTGTGGTAAAGACTTCGCGCAGATGTCACACAAGCGGACGCATGTTGATCTTCGTCACAAAAGTAAGCTGCTTTTGCTCATTTATCGTCCCTTGCCGTTGTTTCTGGAGTTGATAAACAGCATTTCACTGTTAATGTTACTCAGCTGTATACTTTTATATAAGAAGTTCCGCAAAAGTCAGACATCTAATAAAGCACCTTGGGTGAACTTTCCACCCTCCTCTACATAATATAAGTTTTATATGGAGCAGCATTGTTTACAACGTACGCAGTGACACTACACCTACTGGGCATTTGTCCACGTCTTCTTTGTTTCCACATTTAAACGATTAATTTACTTAATGGCAATGCCAGCCTGTCCCAGGGGAAATATTTGCAGTCATTCATTAATTGGCCTTCTTCATTTTTATTGTAGAGTTTCGTGAGTTTTTGTGTGAATTTTGTGGCAAAGCCTTTGGCGTGAGGTCAAACTTGAGGAGGCACATTAAGACTATCCACGGAGGTACGTAACTTTCTTCTGATGACCTGTCATTCGCATTTTGAGCATACTTTTGTTTGTAAGTTCACCAACAATGTTTGTTTATGTGAAGAATATTATTGGCGGTCTGGGCGGGTCACTGGTTCACACCGTCCCAGTCACGCGTGTTAGTCACCCTATATACACCGATGGCATAGTCAGCAAAAACCGTCCCTTTGTTCCCTATGTTCGAACAGCAAGACAATGGTAGGTTGCCTGGGGTAGGCTCGTGCCCGGTGGCTGACGAATCCTACATCATATTCACAGATACTTTAACTTAACTTATTATAATGCTGGATGGAATATTTTTTTACTTGATGCAAAGTTTTTGTTGGACAGGGTCCACGCGCACGCATATTTATATTTTGGTTTTAGCGTAACGAAGAGCTATCAATCTCGAGTCACCGGGCTCTAGGCGTGTGGTAGCAAACTTACATTGTACGAGACTGGTCAAAAGAGTACGCAAAGTTATGCTGTAGATATGTCTGGATTAGCCCATATGTTTGCCGTCTCAGTCGACTGTATTTCGCTTACAGAGATATCTGGCTCACAATTCTTCGACCTCCTTCAGTCTTAGCTCTTGATTGGTTTTGTTTTGTGTCGACTGCCCCATCTTTTAGTTAGCCTATCACACTTCTGGATCAGCAATTTAATTTCATTGGCAACTGCACCCATGCTCATCTATCATCTCCCTTTTTCGCCTTTTGTAAGCGCGGCAGGTACAAACGAGTACAGTCAATCATGTATTATTTTGTCCTTCAGAACAGGGGAAGTATAAGTGCGACGTATGCGGAGAAGACTATGTACTGGAGAGAGACCTGACGAAGCATGTGGACGGTGTTCACCGAGGTATTGCCCTTTCCTGTTTTTTTTT